>LOJH01103553.1:0-12705 GCA_001685095.1 Ellobius talpinus
GGGACCTCGCCACTGCTGGCAGGCTATAGAAACAAAGGGACTCCCGCCACCTGGTTGAACTCACCGCCCGGTCCCAGTGCCCAAACAGGCTGATCTGGGGGATATATGGCCCCAAAGAAGGGAAGGGAGGAGGTGCCTGAATGCAAGCTGGGATGGGGTATGAAGCTAGGGACAGTAGTGCGGGTTAGGAGCCCCTGCAGAATAAGCAGGAAGTTTAGGGGAATGAGGGATATCTGAGCTCCATTTCCAAGGGTCAGGAATGCACTCAACCCTCCAATGGATCTTCTGGTAGAGCATATATATATATTTCTTAATGGAAGAGAATAAGGAACTATTTTTTGCATTCTTCCTAAAGGAGGAAAAAATATGAGAAACAAACAAAAAGCCCTTTGGCTCAAAAATCTGGTTTCTTTCTCTATAAAACAAATGAGGTAAGTGATGATGGTAAAAAATATATAGTAAGAACAGAGTCAAAGGTCTTCTCCAACATTTAGGAGGAAGCTATGTTATCCTGATTACTGTGTTCCATATAATAAACTCTGAAAGAAATATACATGTTTGTAAAGTTTAAATATTCTCAAGCTTTACAATTATGGAAAGAGCTGCAGTTATCACCCAGACACACAGGAAGTTAGACACAGAGAAAGCAAAATGAGAATGCCTTACTCATAAAATGTTTATATGGAAAGGACATTGGAGTGAGGCTCTTCTCTATTTCCAGTTGGCCTTTCTGTTTCACTGCTCCCCCATTTAAAACTTGGAGACATTGAACCACACAAAACCTTGTTGAAAACTAAGGAATCCAGACCAGGGATATTTGCAGAAACAAGACGGAACCAGTGATCTGGGCTGGTGCAGGCCTGAGTCAGTGAGCTCCATGGGAGCAGGAGCAGATCAAGACCAGGGTCATTTGTAGAAACAGGACCGAGCCAGCAACCTATGTTGGAGCAAGCCTGAGGCAGTGAGCTCCACAGGAGCAGGACTGAGTCAACGAATCCCACAGGAGTAGGAGCAGATCCAGACTAGGGACAATTATGGAAAAAGGACTGAGCCAGCAACCTAGGCCAGAGCAAGCCTGAGAGAGTGAACTCCATGGAAGCAGAGCAAACCCCAGAGCACTGGGAAACCTCAAGGAACACAGAGTGTCTAACAGCGTAACTGAAGCCATCGCACTGACTGCATCACAAGGAGCAACCATCTGAGCCTCGGATCCATTGGCACCTAGAAGATTGAACACCAGAGTTATAGACAGCCCAAACTACACCAATCATAGGAAAAGATGGGTAGACAAGGTAATAACACATGTAACACCACAAGGAGCAACACAACACCAGTAAAAACTAGTGACCCTACAACAGCAAGACTTAAACACCCAAATATAGATGAATCAGAAGAAAATTACCTAAAAATAACTTTATGAGAATGTGTGAGGCTCTTAAATAGAAAATGAAAAATTTCCTCAAAGAAATGGAGGAAAAGACAAACAAAAAATTGGAAAACATCAACAAATTCCTTAAAGAAAACCAAGAAAAAGCAATCAAATGTATGAAAGAAACTATTCAAGACTTGCAATCAGAAATAGACACAATAAAGAAAACACAAGTCAATGGAATTATAGAAACAGAAATCATGAGAAAAAGATCAGGAACCACAAATGCAAACATAAGCAACAGAATATGAGATGGAAGAGAAAATCTCAAGCACTGAAGATACAATAGAGGAAGTAGACTCATCAGTCAAAGAAAACATTAATTCAAGCAAAAGCTTAACACAAAATGTCCAGGAAATATGGGACACCCTGAGAAGACCAATACTATGAATATTAGGTATAGAAGAAGAAGTTCAACTCAAAAGCACAGAAAAAATATTTAACAAAATCATAAAAGAAAACTTTCCCAACCTAAGAAAGATATGCCTATGAAGGTACAAAAGCTTACAGAACACCAAATAAACTGAATCAAAAAAGTCTTCTTGCCACCTAATAATCAAAACACTAAACATGGTACATTTTCACAATGGAGTACTACACAGCAGAAAAAATAATGACATCTTGAAATTTACATGCAAATAGATTGAGCTAGAAAACATCATATTGCATGAGGTGAGGTAACCCAGACCCAGAAAGACAATTATCATATGTACTCATTCATAGGTGGTTTTTAAACATAAATCAAAGAAAATGAGCCTACAAGTCACAATCCCAGAGAACCTAGACTACAACGAAGACCCAAAGAGAGACATACATGAATCTAATCTACATAGGATGTAAAAAAGACAAGAACTTCTGAGTAAATTGGGAGCATGGGGACCATGGGATAAGTTTTAAGGGGAGGGGATGGGAAGGGAAGGGAGCAGAGAAAAATATATTGCTTAATAAAATCAATAATAAAGACAAAAAACATACTGAGAGAGGGCAGAGAAAACAAATACAGGCAAACACAAGAACAGCAAAAAATGATGCCTGGGTTCATCAATTATAAAAGAAAGTTTTGCTTCAAATACAGACTTGTTGAACTTTTCATAACAAATCTAATGAAGAAGAAAGAAATCAATCTTCAGTAAGAATTTGACCCACTGCCACTCTAATTTATTGAGAAGCTAGTGGTAGAAACCAGCTTAAAATATCCTTTTAGCCAAAATACATTAGTTTAACAAATCAGATTAAAGTTTTTGGGGGACACATATTAGTGAGTAGAACAATTAATAGAACCAGATACCTGGGAAGAAGAAAATAAAAATAATATATAAGTTACATAGGATGTTAAAAGGTGATAATTGTGCTAAGAAAAAGAGAATAGAATTCAGTATGCAATAAAGTGAAAACTGCTCATTTGTTTCCTAGCCACTCAGACCCAAATATTCACATAAAAACACCGATTGCCCTATTAGCTCATGCTTCTATCAACTAACTCTTATCATCTTAAATTAACACATTTCTATTAATCTCTGCATTAGCATGAGGTTGTGGCTTACTGGTAAGGATCTGGCATCTCTCTTCTTTTGCAGCTACATGGCATCTGTTTGTCTCTACCTAATCTCTCTGTATGTCTCTTCTAGCCTAGTTATTTTCTGCTCTGTTATAAGACAAAGTGTCTTCTTTATTAACCAATGGTAATAAAACATATTAGATAATTTTTTACATTGACATAATAAAAGTACATATAACAAAACAGATATCAAGCATTACACTTACAATATTTATATCTACTTTATCTTTTATTATAACTAAGGAAAGCTATAATTATAATTATCTATTCTTCAACTCCATCAAAGACCCCAGAAGGATATACTATTACCTAAGTAAACAGGAAGTACATTGTAAGCGACTTCCAAAACTCAATAATTAACAGAGACATCTTGCTGCCTGGACAGTCACCCAAAGTTCTTCTGTAACATTGAGGCATCCATCTTCAGCCTATAGGCCCATAGTATCTGACACACTTTTTCATGAAGCAGGAAATTTGAAAGACTATTTTCCTCTATTGGCATTTGTCAGTTACTTTCTTCTGTATCCTGTGGAATATCTGGCAGACTCTTTCATGAAGCTGGAACCCTGAATTACTGTCTTACCTTTAGGCAAGCTCAGCAGACATTTTCTTCTATGGGTCCTGCATGCCCATTTCATACAGCACGCCATCAAGCAATCCAGGCAAGGGCAGTTTCTTACTCAAATGACAAACAAATTTCATAAGGAGCCCCTTTGATGCTCATCACCCTCTTGAGGTAGGTTGGGGTAGCCAGGAGCAGTTGTATCTTATTGTCATAAAAAGTCCTAAGTTCTTAAAACATTTTGAATTTCATATTCTGTTAGCCTTTGAAAAGTCTGAAGAACACATATCCATCTGAAATATATCTCTGTATGTCCAGAAAACCTAACTAAGATGACTCCAGGCTTGACTATTATTGATAACTATTACCCTGTATTTCTTAATTAAGCATTGCATTTTTAAATGAGATGAACAAACACAGTACTTTAATCAACACCATAAATATACATATAACAAAATTGACCTTAAATTTGTATCAATAATCCAAGATCCATTCCATTGAAAAGTATTCATCTCTGTAATATTGTCTGAGGTTTTCTCTCCTGCCCATTTTCCACAGTCATTCAGTCCCAAAGAAATCACAGAGAGATCTACATTAATTATAAACAGATTGGCCCATTAGCTCAGGCTTCTTATTGACTCTTATAACATATATTAGCCTTATTCTTGTCTATGTTAGCCACATGGCTCAGTATCTTTTTCAGAGGGATAATCACATCTTGCTTCTTCTGTGGCTGGAAAGGACTCCAGAGGAATGGGCTTCCTCCTTCCCAGAATTCTCCTGTTCTTATTGACCTGCCTCTACTTCCTGTCTGGTTGTTCTGCCTATACTTCCTGCCTGGCTACTGACCAATCAGCATTTATTTAAAATATAATTGACAGAACACAGACATTCTCCCACACCACTATAACATCCCCATTTAAAAGTAAACAAACATCCATAAACAATCATTTAGGGATTTTTGGCATTGTTCTCTAGACTACTTCCTGCTGATTGGGAGTTCTGTTAATCAGGTCTTTCATGGGATATCCTGTGTGGTATTTCTATGTCAGTTAACAGTCCTGAAGCTATCATGGATCTTGGACCATCTGGGCCATCACTTAAGGGGGTCTTTTTGATCAAACTATATTAGCTGCTAAGGAATCCATAACTTTCTATCACCTGTAGAATCAAAAGAAGAAGCTATTTTCCAAAACCACATATCCTTAGACCCAAAGTTTGAAGTCAGGATACCTTTGAAAGATATATATTGGTTTAGCTTAGCAGATAGTACAATAAAATGTCTCTCTGTTCTTAGCTCATTCACAGTCAAAAAATTAAAAAAAAAACACAATACTATACATAATCCAGCCCTCTCTGTGCATTTTATATCTTTACATGGGTTATTTTTCCTTACTTATTTAGTCTATGACTGTACTCTATCTCTTTATAAACTTTGTTTTATTCTTTAAAACTATTTATTTCATTTTATAACTATCTAGACTCTTTTACTTCTCTCTCTCCAGCCTACATACATGTTTTTAAACACACTGTGACCCTTTCAGGGTTTATTTCTGCCTGAATATGTCTTTATTGTGTATCTGTAATCATTTTCTGATCAGGAGTGACTTTTTTAACTGCTAAGCAGGAGTGGCTAGGACCAACTCTGCAGCTCTGCCTGTTTGTTCTACTCAGTTCCATATGGTGAAGGTATATTTACCACAAACTCTACGAGTCATGCTTTTCTCTCCAGCTCCAGGGATGCAGCGGCTCCACTTTGCCATCAACCTGTAGTTCTCTGCTTACAAACCCCATTCAATTGTTCTGTAACCAGATCTCCCAAAAGAGCCTGAGTCTTTCATACCAGCAAGAAACAGGAAGCCATCCCCTAAAGAAGCTGCATAAACTTTGCTGCCAATATTGAGTCAAGAGTTCTCTTAAGAGAGCCACAGCACACATGATTGCCACCAACAAATAAAGCTCATGAAAAAAATCTGACTATCAAGAATCTGTGCCAAACTCTGTTCTTTTGTGTCTAGAATTCCTTCACAAGATCTCTCAGGTTTTGTGCGGATATAGTTGCTCCATGTTGGGTACCATTTTGTAGTTGGAAACTGCTTGTCTGTTTCCCAGTGATTCTGACCCAAATATTCCCACAAAACTATATTAATTAAAACACTGCTTTGCCTACTAGCTCAGGCTTCTTTTTAACTAACTCTTGTCATCTTAAATTAGCACATTTCTATTAATCTGTGCATCGGCATAAGGCTGTGGCTTACTGGTAAGAATCTGGCATCTGTCTCCTTTGGCAGCTACATGGTATCTCTTTGCCTCTGCCTACTTTTCTCTCTATGTCTCTTCCAGTGATGTAGGAATGTCTTCTAACTATCTGTTCCTTTTGTTGGTTAATTAATAAAGAAAACTGCTTGGCCTGATAGGTCAGAACATANGTGTTTAAATGAATACAATTTGTGTGTTGTTATTTCGGGTGTAAAGCTAGCCATTCGGGAGCTGGTCGGGATGAAAAGCAGGCCTGCTTGCCCCATCACTACATTCTAGCCTGGCTATATTCTGCCCTGCTATAGGCCAAATTAGCTTCTTTATTAACCAATGGTAATAAAATATATTCATAGCATACAGAGGGGAATTGCATATCAATACGGGAGGAATGATATTCATTCTAAGTATAAATAGGTTGATGTGGTATCATTCCATTATGATATAACAAATGCTTGAGCTACTCAGCTTATAATGAGAAATTATTTCTTTGGTATTACAATTCTAAAGGTTCCATTCTATGATGGATTAGTCCTTTTGCTTTGGGCATATGGCTAGAAAGTACATCATATTAGTGAGCATGTAGTAGAGACTAACATTCCTCTCATGGCCAAACAAGGTGAAAAAAGTGTATTTAACAGGATAGGTTAGAAAGAGCAGTGCATGAAGAACTCTTTATAGAGTTGAAAAAGATAACCAATAATAGGTCATTAATTAATTGGTAGAGGAGATGAAGACTAAAGTGGTCTTTTTGTTTTGTTTTGCTTTGTTTAAATAAGGGAGGAATAATATCATGCTTATATGTAAATAGAGTTAACCAGAAGAGAAGAAGCAATTAATGATGTAGAAGAGGGAGGATGTCCCTGAACAGTAGTGAAGGCTTGGAAAATGGTACCTAACAGCAGCAAATGCTTTAGACAGTAATATTGGCTTTTCATTTTTTTGTAGTATATAAAATAGCAAACACTGTGTTTGCAGATGTTTGTTGAAGGATCATTTTGATGGGATCTCTGAATTTTTCTCCAGGTTGCTTCATTTCTAGCTGGTGAAGAAACAAATTTATCAGCCCTCAGAGGGATCTGCATTTGAGTTTTGAGTATGAGGAGGCAAAACAATTTAAAATATTTATCTAAGAAACTAAAACAATTAAACAAGCTGAGAATTTTACTATGATTGCCAGGCATCATTAAGTATGTATTTGAAATTTGTGGCCATGAATTTAAAGTGAGCTCATTAATAATAATGAATATCTGTAGAGGAATTCAGCAGTGAAAGTATGGAAACAAAACAGGCAAAGAATTATTATGGTAGACTACTCAGGTCAGCTTAAGGTCACCAGATGCAATAGACTGGAGGCCTTGGCAGAGCAAATCAATTATCTTACAAATTCTGGAAGCTATAAATGCAGAAGAAGCTTTGATGGGGCATGATTTCTGGTGAAGGGTAACATTCTTGCTTTTGATGGCCAATGTGTCCTCACATGGCTCTTCCTTTCACTGAGATGGACCCCTTCTTGCTTGGTCTAATCTTCCAGTCCTATCAAGTCATGACATAGCTTGAGCAATTCTTTAGCTTTCTCCAAATGCAGCCATATTGATTTTGGGAGTTAACCATGCAAATTTTGGAGGGGCAAATTTCAGTAAAACTGTTGGGATTACACTTTTGTCAAAAAATACGGTGTTAGAGGAAAGCATAAGATATTATTCCTTTTTGCTCTATAGAAGCCAATGATTATACTATTTACTTGTCAATGTAAATCAGCAGTGTAGTACTGGGGAGATAGCTCAGGGATAGTAGAAGACTTGGAGTGCTTTTTTTCTTAGCTAACATGTCCATCAGCTTACAACAGTCTGCAACTCTAGTTCCAGACATAATTTCTTCTTCTGAACTCTACAAGCATACGTCCTCATGTACATAAGATTCTCCTGCACACACATATACAAGATTAAGAATGAAACAATAAAAGAAATCTTGCGAAAAGTAAGATAAGAAGAAAGAAAATAGGATAGACACACACAAAAGTACACTGATATTGAAGTCTTTGATGACTCGTTTAAGAGATTGAAATTAAGGTTCATACCAGCTTTATTCATAATATCCAGAAACTGGAAACAACCTAGATATCCTCAACTGATAAATGGATAAAGAAAATGTGGAACATTTATACAATAAAGTACTACTTAGCTGTTAAAAACAATGTGTGAGGTAAACCAGACACAGAAATACAAACTTGATATGTACTCACTTATAACTGGATACTAGCTGTGACTATGTAACTATGTTGCAGTTTAAATATCCAGAGACGTTAAGTAACAAGAAAGGATTAAGAAGAAACATAAGGGACTCCCAGTGAAGCAAGAACAGATTTCTAGGGTTGACTGGGGGAACCTGAGGGGTCAAGTGGAAGAGGAGGGAAGGAGAAAATACTTGGAGAAATGACTGAAGTTAGGTGACATTTAAGGGCAAGGTAGAAACCTGGTATAATGGAAACTTCATGGAATCTACAAGAGTAACTATAGAAAAGACTCCTAGTAGTGGATGATAGAGAACCTGGACTGTCCATCTTCTGTAACCTGACAAGGAGTCAAGTGGAAGGAATTGGACATCAAACAAGTCATAAAACCGTTTACATTTAGTTGGTCTAGAGTGTTCTGAGATGTGAGCCTAGTAGAATAGTCATCAAAAAGACCAGAGAAGCTTCATCCAGCAACTGATGGGAGCATCCTAACATTAGGCAGAGCTTGGGGAGTCCTGTGGAGGATGATGAAGGATCTCAGTAATAAGAGAAGACAAGGACACCATGAGAATGCAGTCCACAGAATCAATAGATCAGATTTCATGGGGGCTTACAGAGATCAGAAAGCCTCTGTGGGGTCTGACTTAGACCCTCTACATATATGTAATAGTCGTGTAGCTTGGTGTACTTGTGGGACCCCTAATGGTGGGATCAGGGGTTGTCTCTGATTTTTTTTGCCTGCTTGTTTAACCATTTCCTCTTACTAGGTCTTCTTGGCTAGCCTTGGTATGATGGTCTTTGCCTGGAAACATATTATGCCATGTTTAGTTGATGTCACTGGGAGTCCTTCTCTCTTCTAAGGGGAAACAGAGGTGAGGAGTGGATCTTGGGGAGAGGAGCACTAGGGATGAGAGATTGAGGGTAAAGGGAAACTGCAGTCAGGATGTAATATATATGAGAGGAATTTTTTTAAAGGACTATTTGTTAAATTTTCTTACATAATATGGTCTAGGTGGTTCAAAAATGGCTTCTTACACACTGTAGAAGCTATGAACCTGGTAGTTTCTCAGTCCACAGGGCTTGATTCCTTAGCAGTCTCAG
Source organism: Ellobius talpinus (assembly GCA_001685095.1). Taxonomy (NCBI): domain Eukaryota; kingdom Metazoa; phylum Chordata; class Mammalia; order Rodentia; family Cricetidae; genus Ellobius; species Ellobius talpinus. Next base: position 9,143 of record LOJH01103553.1, read on the forward strand.
TATGGCACTTAAAAGCTGGAGGATTTACAGAGAGCCATTGGTCTTGTGTACACATTGAAAAGCTGAAGAAATTGCATTCCAATATCAACAAAGAAACAACAGCAGCCAGTGGCAGCAGTGGTGGTCATGGAGGTAGACATAGCAACAGCAAAAGCAAAGAATCAATATGGCAAATTAATTTACCAGGGCAGTATGAAGACAAAGTGGCAAGGAGCAAAAGTTTTTTCTCATACTTTATTTAAATAAATAGGAGGCATTATTTTAGTTCTTTAAAAAATTGCACATATTAATCCACTCCCCTCCCAGATATACTTCCCCTTTCCTATCCATCTAGCATTTTTCTTTGTGTCATCTTTTGCGTGTGTTTTTTAGCAACTGAGTGCAATTTTGACTGACTATAAATTCTTAGGTGTGTGGCCTTCCACTGGAGTATGATTACTTACCATGGACAATACTTTCAAGTATTTCCTCCCATCTGTATGCTTACATTTGGCTAAGACTTATTTTTATCTTGGCAGCCACCATATTTAGAGTAGGTCTTTTCCCTTCAATAAAAGTGATCAAGAATACCCCTCAGACATGTGGTCAATAGCTTGTCTGATAGTTGCTAGCAGATTCAATTGAGATGACAACTAAGGTAACCCATCTCATGCTAGAGAAGTCAATGGTAGGCCAACTCAATACATTGAAAGGGGCCCCCGAGATTAGACATGTTATATATATATATAACAAAACATGTAACAGCATCTACAGTCTAGACCACAGTCTATTTAAAAAGGCGAGGAGCAGTGTTAATGAGACAAGTACCATCACCATTAGAAATACAGCAATCATTTACCTGGTTGGCACATCTTTTTGATAAGAGCTATTGTAGAATCAATGAGTCTGCTGTAAAGAGTCGGGTATCATAAGATTCTGAAATAACAACAGTCAAGTTGTTTTGCTTACCTATAGGAAGCAGGACAGCCACAATTATTATAATAAGAGGCAGGAATTTGTAATGGAAACTAGAATAATTAATGTATAAAGTTCTACAGATATGATTAATGAAGCATGACTTTCCCATGGGTGAGACAGACAAAAATGAGAATACAGTTGATTCTCCCAGCCAATGTCTTGGGTGGTATCATTAGAAACAGAGCTTATGGCCAAAATTCTTATCTAAGTACTTTATTGATGGATGAATCTCAAGTAAGAGCCAAAAGGCCATGGCAGGGAAGTCACTAAGAAAACATACATAGTTTTAGTTGCAGTATATGTAGACTTTTTAATCAGATTCCTACAACAGTTTTCTATGAAACATTGTGCATATATTCTGTTAATATCAACTGACAGTAAACATATGCAGTCCTGAAAAAAATATTGATGTCTGCTTAAATGATTCAACTTGGTATCATGATAATAGCCATAGTGAGAGAATTTATATTACAAAAACCAGAAAATACTGCTCTGATAGTATGATAAAATATATCAACATTAATATGTGTATATGTAAAAAATATTGGACTCCATCTCTTGGTTCCTACCATAAAATTTTAAAATGATTGTTGAAAAACCAACATTGGAATACATTGCGCTTTTTCACCTCCAGTTCCTAACTCAAAGTTCCTATTATCTTATAATTCCACAAGTGATAGGAATGCCCAAATCAGAACACTGAAATATTTTGGAATCTTCTGAGTATTAAGACCATCTTGTCAATAGTCATTGGATAGCCCCATGGTGGTGGCCAATTTTCATGGCCATCAACAATATGAGTAAAAAGGAAAAGGTATGGATTTTTGCCTCTACTAACTGATATTTAAAAAAGGATAGTGATGAAGAATGAGTTGATCCTCACTTGCCAATTATGTAATTGATCAGTCATCTGCACACAAAGTGTCCATAAATGTTCAGAAAAACCTTGGTAGGAAAGTGTTCAGAAATCTGACCAAATTGAAATCCTTAGAGTGAAGTGAACCAGGAGATATCATGGAAGTTGGGGCTCTTTCTCTTATGTCTTTTCCCTTTTTCTTATAGTTAGTTGTTAACCTTTATAATAGATAATTAAATAAAAATAAATTTCTGTGCTGAGTTCTGTGAACACTTCTTTCAAATTAAAAAAAAAAAACCCAAAGGCTACAAAGTAATGGAAACCCTACTTTACAGCCCTGTCATCAGAAACATGTGACTGATATCAGATGTAGAAGGCAATCTAATGGCACTGTGCTCTTAGACTATTATATCTTACAGTTTCTCCAGGTAGAGAGTTTCAAATTGAATCAGTATAATTGGTATACAGTTAAAGACTTCCTGATGTGTGGGGGAAATTTTTCATACACCTGATATCAGAAGTGTTGTTCCAAACAAGTGGAGATAATTGGCACCCAATGTGGTGGACTAAATCTATGTAAAACCTAAGAGAGACTAGAAAGGGATTGTAGACATTAAAAAATAATGTTTAGCCACATTTTTTTTCTGATTGGACTTTACATGCTGGTGCATGCTGTGGCTCCTTTAAGAGAGGTTTTCCTGATTTTGTGATAGCAGGAAAAAGGCCTTGCTGTTTTGAAATGCTGGCTTACTGAGCTATCCTGCCACTGTGACCTCTGGCTCTTTCAGGAGACCCAGGATTTGAATGGGGTTTGTGAGCAACCTGCTATGGCTTGCTTGGTGGCGACATGGAATGACTGTGTGCCTAGATATGTGGCATCAGAGGTGGTGATCAGCTCTACCATGCTGGGCTGTGTGGAACAAGCAGAAAGTACCATACATATCATAATAATGGCACAGCTAAAGTTTTTAAGAAGGGCTTAGCATTTTAAGAAGCACTTCTGGTCAGAAAATATTTACAGATATGCAATAAAGACAAATCCAGATAAAAAAAGACCTCTAAATGGGTCTCAGTGATGGAAAAATGTATGCAGTCATGGGAGAGAGAAGAGAAAGAATATAGAGATTTGGAAAAGAAGTAAATTGTTTTAAAAAACAAAGCAAATTCTTTAATGAGAGTATAGACAGTCATAGATTAAAGAAATAATAATGATTCATGTAAAGATGGAAAATACACAGAGACTGGATTATGAATTGTGTTTTCTTTGATTTCTTTGTGAAGGAGCTAAGTACAGAGAGACATTTCATTGTATGGGGTGCTAAACTAAACCAGCATGTATATGATAAAGGTATCTTTACTTCAGAATTTGTGTCTTAGGATATGTTACTTTGGAAAAGAGGTTTCTCTTTTGTTTCCACAGAGGATGAGAATCTGTGGATTGCTTCCAGACTAATATGGTTTGATGGACCAAGACCCTCTGTAAGGTTGCCTTAAACACCCTTCAAAAAATTACTTTACCCTATAAACAGCAGGAAGAAGTTTGGAAAAGAACTATGCCCATATTCCCAAATACTGTTTATAAATGCTTGTTTACATTTAAAGAGGGATATAGAGATTTGCATTAGTATGGAATTTGGTTTATTGATACAAATTTAAGATCAATTTTTATTATACTGTGTATATGTATTTCTGGTTGTGATTAAGGTATTGTGATTGTTTAGTTCATTTAAAAATGTAATGTATAATTAAG
>LOJH01103616.1:0-11257 GCA_001685095.1 Ellobius talpinus
AAATAAATAAATAAATAAATAAATAAATAAATAAATAAATAAATAAATAACTTTCTTTCTCCAAGCCTCTGAGTGAATGGGAACTTTTTTTAAAAGCCTTACTTTGGGGAAAAAAGACTTAAAAAACAACAATTGAAGCTACTTTTAGTAAAACATAAAACACTTAAACACTTATATGACTCAGTTTATCCAAATAGCTTAAGTTTAACAAAGTTAGCAAAGACAAGGAGCTAGATGTACATCCTTACACATGAATAGACCTTGAGTGTGGAGAGACATTCTCTAGGCCACTGGCTTTTACCTTTCCCTTTCAATATAGGTTCCCCTTGTTGTGGTGATCCCCTCTCCCCAACCCCCCACTACAGAATTTTTCCCATTGCTATTTCACAACTGCAGTTTTGCCATTGCTATGAATCTCAATGCAAACATCTGTCAAGCAAGTGATCCTAGGCTACTGAAAGACCTGGATAAATCCAGACCCCTCTAGCAGGAAAAATAGAACCAAAAATCTAGGTTCAGTGACTGTTTCAGGAACTAGCTGAAGATAAAGTTAGATTATAATCTTGAGGATAATCTTGAGAAACAGGGAGTTACCCCCTTGTGATTATCACTGGTATTTTCGGAATACTCTGTTTTCAGGAACTAGCTGATTATAATCTTGAGAAACAGGGGGTTACCCCTTTGTGATTATCCCTGGTATTTTCGGAATTTTCAATGATGCCCTCCCTACTCCCTTCAGATCACTGGGCTGTGGTTTCTTCCCTTAAAAACCCCTTCTCCCAGTTACTCGAGGTCGAACTCCTCCCTTGCGTGGGTTATGAGTCTCAGCCCCAATGCACTGGTTCCTGTCCTGTCAAATAAACCTTGTGTGATTGTAGCAAGGACAGTCTCTCGTGAGTTACTGGGGGCGGGGGTTGTGTTATCCCCAGACTTGAGTGAGATTCTCTCCTCACCGGGGGTCTTTCACTACCCCTGTAAAAAGGTTTTTCAACCCACAAAGGATTGAGACTCAGGGGCTGCTCCATGACATTTGCCAGGTCATTGTCTTGCTGCACCAGAATAAATGAACATCCCAGTTTCTGATTAGTATTTGGTGTTTATGGCCATGACTCTAATTTTTAACCTTTTATTTTAAGTCCAAACATTAACAATATAGAACATTTTATAAATTTAAAATGTCCCATAGCCTTGTAAATTTAAATACTTTAAGAACTATTCCTTTAAAAAACCTACTTTTTAAAAAAGTTCTGTAAAGCTCTAAAATTCCTCTTAAAAAGTTTAAGATCTCTAAAATGTCTTCCTGCAATATTAAAAATAAAGTACTATTTTTAACTTTAAGAGGGAGAAAACATGGCATATCTGTAACGATCTGTCCTGTCCCTTTAAGAGACAAGCCCCACCTACTCCCTACCCCTTCCCTGAGGGAGGCAGATCTTCCTTCCTGCTTGCAGCCTGAGTCTTTTCTTTTTCCATCTCTCCCCAAGAGATAGCTTTTGCCTTGCTCCATTCTCCCCACTCCCCCTTCTGTTTCGCTCTCTCTCTCTCTCTCTCGCTCTCACTCTCTCTTCTTTTTCCCTTTCTCCCTTTCCCCTCCATAACCCACTAAATAAATATCCAACCTCACTCTGCATGGTGTGCATATCCGTCTTTCTCTTGCCTGCCTCATGGCTCTGTGCCCAGGACCAGCCACCTTCAAAGACCTGTGGCATAGTCTCCTGCACCATCCATGCCTGGGACTGGCTGCTCTCAGGAGCCCCTGCTCATTGCCTGCCCCTGCTAGGGGACCTACGGCATGGTCTCATGGCCTGCTGCCTGCTGCAGCCACTCAGGAACCTGCAGTATTTTTATTTTACCATTACAATAACCACAATCTGTATAAGGTAAAACCAAGATCCAATAATGCAAACAATTTAAAGTTCAATATCTGGGATTCATTCATAATCTTTTTGGCTCTTTTTTTTTCTTCTGAGAGGTTTGGATTGGGCCCCACCCTCAGCAGCATGTACAAAGCCTTTTAGATCTCAGCCTGCTCCATTTCACTGTGGCTGGTGCTTCTGGTATCACCTGTCACAGGCCTCTATCTCTAAAACTGTTAGGGTTCCAAAGAGAGGCCAACTTTCTCTTTGGAACCCTAGCCCTGCCATGCATTTGCAAACCTCAACTGTTCCCTATGGTCCCTTCACGTCTTTAAAAGTATTATCACCTGAGTGAATCTTAAATTACAAAGTTCAGCTGCCAGAGCAAGGTACATTCTTGTGTATAAAAGCATTGAGGTACAGCTTTAATATCTTATTAAACAAGCATTGTTTTAAAACCCTATTTTTTTTACAAACCTTGTTTTCAGGGCAGGACATAATTATCATACAGAAATCCACCCCAATCCAACATATCTTAGAGACTTGTTGTTGCCTCCTTAGTAGGTCCATTCAACATGGTCATCTTATTAAAGATGGTGGGTGAAATCATATGAGAGCCTCTTCTCAGACTCTAGCAAAGATGGCTGCCAGACATGTGACCAGCAAATATCATTAAATCACATAATGTCATAACTCTAGCAAAATGGCAAACAGTCATGTGGTTGACAAAAAAATGATATCAATCCAAAATGGAATCATGTCATATGGTTTTTTCAATTGATAACTTTCAATTCTAAGTTGTCAATTTCCAGTGTTACTAGTTTGAATTTTTTAAACTAGTTTTAATTTTAACATATTTTTAACCATATCCAACAAAATAAATTCTGGAATCTCAAGGTACAGAATGTTCATATAAAACAAGTCTAAATTTTTGGCTGTTCTGTTTTGCTTTCTTCTCTCTGTCTCTGTGACAGGGGCTATGACAGACAGACCGACACAGTGGAAACTTTCAAATAAGCATGCCTGGGTCTAGTGAAGGAAGAGCCACAATCCAACTGTAGAGCCAGCTTTTCAATAAAGAACAGCATAGAACAGTTTTAATGTTATCTACATCAAAAAGACATCTAAACTCCTGCTATCCTGAATCTAGTGACCAGAGACCAGAGCTAATAGGTAAATTCAGAGCCCTGATCACAATGCAGCAACTGTAGCACTAGGTGATGACTGGCTTTTGTCAGCATAAGAGACAGCAAAACCATTCAAACCATTTCTGTTTCAGCTCTATGCTTACAACAAAACTTATAAACACACCAGAAAATGCAGAAAAAAACAAGCATACACAACTTTCTCAAGGAATAGATAAAACTTTCCAACAAGTCAAACAAAACTTTCCAACCAGGATTAACCTAATATGCTCAAATTTCCTACTTATTTTACGGTTTCTTTTCAAATTCAGTATTTGCAGGTATGAGAAACCATAGCGAATATAGTTCATATCACCTTTGTTCTACAACTTTCTATATAACTTTAGTTCATTTCTCTGATTCCTCAGACTGTTTTGGTTTTTGGTTTTTGGTTTTTGTTTGTTTGTTTTGGTCCTGAACTCGCAGAGATCCTCCTGCCTCTGCCTCCTGAGTGCTGATATTAAAGGTGTGCGCCACCACCCCCGGCTTCCTCAAAGTTTTCTACTTCAGTCAAATTTCTCTTTCTCTTTCCCTCTCTTCATTATTCCATCTCCTGTCTCCTCTCTCACTTTTCAGACAACGCAAAAACTTTTATCAAAGTGTTTCTTGTGGTTTCCCTCAGTAGTTTAGAATATATTGTATGGCTACAATATTTTAAACAAGAACCAAAACATGCATATACTATAATAAAAATAACTCTAAATTTGTATTGACACATACAAACCTGTACCAGCATGAAGCACTTGAAACTAACAATAGATATCTCTTAACCTAACCAACAATAATTTGTAACCAACCTTTCTAAGTGATGGCAGATATTTATAACCCATTGGATATGAACGACCAAAGCAGCCCTGGTGGAGGGAAGTGTCCAACTATAACCAGCTACTCCACTGCAGCATCACCACACAACTTAGCTTAGCAACCATAGGTAGTGAGTCCCTGCCCTTGGCCTGTGGAGCAAAACCTTGGGCAAGTTTGGACAGAAGGGCAGGCCATGAGAACCCCACCCACCAGCATGGGAGGGGATGGCATGGAGCATGGGGGATAAAGATTGTTAACTTCTTCGGCCATAGCAGTTAACTCCAGATTCTCTGTTCAGCATTTGAAATCCTGTTGAGGCATATCTGCCCCTTGGCTATGACTGTCAGCCTTGCTGCATTGTGTTCCTCAACCACACAAGTATGCTGCCCTGCAGCCTTACTAATGCTTATCTGGCATTCCAGGACAAGTCCTACCTGCCCATGTTGCCTGTGCACTATGGCCAAGAGCAACAGAAGGAGGCTGACTCCTTTCAGTGAAATGCTCAAGGTGGGTAGAGGTTACTTGTCTCATCTCTTCTGAAGGTAAACACAGAAAACTTACTGGCTGGCTGAAGGCTCTACTGGCAGTGGTCCCACTAGGCTTTCGGAAATCCCAGATGAGCCCCCAAATGTAATGGCTGGATCATGGGGTCCACCCAAACCACCACAGGTTCTGAACTCTTACTCAAAAATGAAGAGCCTTTATTCAAGCTTGAGCTTGGACCCTCCATTGTGGGTTTCTGGGCTTCACAATTACTGAATGCTTTCCTACTCAACCTATCTCCACATAGAACCCAGATTGGGAATTGAGACACCAAGCATCTCAGGTAAGAATATTCAACCTTGAAACACAATTAATAAAAACTCAAAGAGAGAAATTGGGGTTCAATCTGAAGACCTGAAATGCAAAGCAGCTAGCTTCTAACTCTTACCTCTACCTCAGTTCAAAAATGGTGATCCTGCCTCAGGAATCTCAGAATGGGACTGTGTCTGAGAGCTGTCTCCTCCCATTTTATAATCCTTTTTAGGGCTGGGATTAAAGATGTGCACTGCCTGGTTTCTGCTGGGATTAAAGGTGTGTGTTACCACTGCCTGGTCTCTAAGGCTGACCTGTGGGGCTGATTTACTCTCTGATCTTCAGGCAAGCTTTATTTATTAAAATACAAATGAAATGCCACTACACAACCTGTCTCTAAAGATTATGAAGGAAATTGGGCATAACATGATGAAAGTCATGAGAGTTTTTGTTTTACTCTGTTTTTAGATAGATTGTTTATTAATGGGCATGTATTAATCTGCCTCTCTTTAAGAGCACAACTTGCAATAGGAACCTCAGGGTGAGAGAGTGTTGGATCCCTGGTACTGGAGTAAAAGACAGTTATGAGTCAGTGTAGGTTCTAGGAACCAAACTTGGGTCCCCAAGAAAAGCAGCAAATACTCTTAATTACTGAACCATCTTCCTGGCCCAGGAAAATAGTGATTTGCTTAATCCCCAACATTCTTTTTTAAATTAAATAAGGACTCTCATGCTGGTGTTGGGGTTTTGTTAAATGGTTCCTGGCTCTTGGGGAGGGGCATTGTCAGTCCAGATGGGAAATCTTTATTTAACTTGTAAATGTATATTTAAATGCTGACCTACTTGTTTGTATTCTAGGTATTTTTAGGTAGATAATTAATAGTATGGCTCCTTATGATTTTTTTCAGACATCCTTACAGTTATTTTATTATCCTCTTTTCTTCTTTATTTCTTTGTTTAGGGCTGAGGCTTGCCCCTGCCTAATTAGAGCCCCGGATTTTCCCCTTTGCATCACTTGTACTCTGACATTCCCCTCTCTATTGTTCATCCCACAACCCACAATGGTCCCCTTTACTCTCCTGGCTTTTGCAGTTACTCCAGATCACATTTGAAGATTTGGAGCTATTTCATTGCTACTCTATTCCCAATAGCTGGGAAATCGAAACAACATAAATGTCCTTCAACAGACAAATGGATAATAAAAATGTGATACATATACACTATGGAATACTATTCATCTTTATTGTTAAAATAAGAAAAATGAAGTTGTGGGGATGGATATCAGATTAATGCTATCTCTAGAGATTGACTTGGGTGGTAAATGAGGAACCTTTCTAGCTGAAAAGAAGTTAATTTAATATCTTCATAGGAATCTGGTTATATAGGTGTGTGAGTTTGTTAAATTTGGAGGACTGAGTAGTTACAAATTGAGTAATTTCTTTTATGTAAATTGTATCTCAAACTTCATATGCATTTGTGAGGCATTTTCTGAAGCTGTAGATCATTGGCACAAGATCAAAGCAGTTAAAATCCCAGGACAAATGAAGGAGGTGATCTCAATGCCCCTTCCCCAACTGAGAAACTTTTGGGAAGTGATAGCTGCCAGGGGAGGAAGAATCATTCTCCTGGGAGGTGTGGTCACTGGTAGGTTTCTCATACTCCAGTGGATGGTACCACACCTATACACTTACTGGTAGCACTAACTAGACTTGATACTTACCATCTTATTCAGAAGGAGGTGGAGGACAAAAGGAGGAGGAGGAAAGAATGAAAACAATGAAGTTGGGAGGACGACATGGACTTGTCACATGTTGAAGGTCCATCGAGGGAGTCGGAGAGTAGAAATTTGGAGTGGATATGATCATATTTCATTGAATCCATGCATGCAACTGTCAAGGATTAATATAAGTTATTATAAATAAATATATAAACCTAGTGGATTCTAGGCATTTTGACACACACATTTAATGCCAGTACTCAGAAAGCAGAGACAGGCAGATTTTTTATGAGTTCAAGGCTATCATAGCCTAGCAAGTTCCAGACCATCCAAGGCTACATAGTGAAATTTTACACACACACACANAGAGAGAGAGAGAGAGAGAGAGAAACACACACACCTATCCAGTGTAGTCATTCTGTATAAATGTGTAGAAAAAAACCCATCCATATATAGTCCTGCAGTACATGGCAAGCTTGATTAGTACCCAGGCTCACAAAGGGATTCAAAACCACTCATTATAAAATGTTGATTACAAATGCAGTCTTCAAATGACATAGAAGAAACTTTTATTAAAAGTTTATAAGAGTGTGTAATTGTATTAGTCACTTTTCTCATTTCAAATACAGGACAAAGGCAACGTAGGAAGAAGGGGTTTATGTTGGTGCACAGTTTGAAGACACACACCAGCATGATGTGAAAACCCTGGAAGCAGAAACATGGAGGCAGCTGCTCACACTGCAGCCACAGTCTGGAAGCAAAGAGCAGTGGGTGCTCATGCTCAGCTTACTTTCTTCTTTCTATTCAGTCCAGGAACTCAGCCCGTGGAATGGTGCTCTTCAAGCTTAGGGTTGCTATTCGTATCTCAATTGTTCTAGTCAGAACAATTCCCACAGAGATGCCTACAAATTTGCTTCCATGGTGATGCTAAAGCCCTCCAAACTATCAAAACTCACTATCCTTAGGGAGAGCCTCCCTTTGCAGCCATTCGTAAGACATCCAACTAGTGAGTGTAAAAAGAGCTTGTGGGAGTCTGAGAAAGAGATTCCAGAAAATCCATGCATTTTCAGGGTGGCTCCGTCGGCTCTGAGCATGTGCATAAAACCTGCAGTGCTGTTTTCAGGAACTGGTTATAAGACAACCTTTCCCCAAATGATGCAACTCATTAACAAAGAATATTTCACAGTAGATTTGTTATATTAAAAAGGCACTGTCTACTATGCTAAACAATTTGCTGTACTAGAAGTCCATGTAGATTAATTAAATGCATTACTTGCCAAAGGAATGGGATGTAGATACAATAATCCCTCCCCCCATACATATATGTCCCCATAATAATGGAAGCATGTAAATTACAGGGTGCTTTTTCTTCACAGAACCAAATGCCTTTTTGATTTTTGGCTACTAAAGCTTTAAACAGGACTGAATAAAATGTTATCTTCACAGTTGAGTCAAATACTTCTGCAAATAACAGCATGATGATATGGCTGTATCTTGGGGTCTAGAGGCAACTTAAGTGACTGGCACAAGCACAACTATATACTTTATGGTTTAGTTTTACCTTTGAATTGTGGAAATGAATCTGTCTTTTGCCCTCACATTCCCTTTAAAAAATAGTAAGGGAATGTTTTAATGAAATCTTGGTGCACCAACATCCAAGCCTCAATACCTAGGCCAGATACTCATGATATGACTTTAATAAACTATAAAAGCCAGAACAAAGGTCACTAGTCATTCCCTTTTTGTCTCTTCTTGGCCCTTTTTCCAACCTGAAGTTGACTAGTGATTATAGTCCTCATGATAACACTGAGCACTCTCTTGTGTAAAGAGCAGAGGCCTCAGAGGGCATGCTAGGCAGACACGCACTGAACTTTAGGCACCACCATCACTCTAAGGGGAATGATTCTGGATGGGAGGGATTGCAGCGGAAGATTGTATGAGTAGACACATGTAAAGTACTCAAAACCAGCAAGCATGTAGAGCTTTAAAGGTATCATTTTCTAAAGCCCTCTCCACTTTGCCGTCTCCAGTGGTGCTGCGACGTACACGGTTCCTAGAAGGTCTCTCAGGTATAGTATCCTGGTGTCAAATGCCCATTCATGACATCCTTTATGCAGAATACCCTTGCTGCTACTCACTGCACCTCTTATCTTCTTCATGGCGCCATAGTCCTCATCACTGGTAAACTGTCATCTCAATCACTTCCGGAAAATAACTGGTACCATACCTGACAGTGAGAGGAAGTATGCATGTTTCCAAACACGAACTTTGAAGTTAGAGAAAACTACGTTAATTTACCAGCCCTTCCCTTTGCAGTGGGGAGAGCATCTTAAGCCCCAGGCAGCCTTTTGATGAAATGCTGATAATAGTAGCTGTGGCTACACATGGCTATTAGAAACATTATTATTTGTGTGTGTGCATGCATGCGTGTGTGTGGGTGGTCAGGACAAGTTGTGGGAGTCTTAGGAACATATCACAGTCCACTATGGCTGAGTCCTTCTTCAGAGTGTGGCATTTTCCTTGGTAGACTGTGTCTTCTTAACACAGACGGTCACTGGCTCTTGGCTCTGAGGAACTCACCGGTATCCGTGGAAAGCAAGAGCAGGAAGTGCTGGCCTGCTGAGTCATAGACTGATATGGTTGGAGCTACAGCAGGGGAGTGTAGGCGTCGAAAAGAGAGGGGAATTAGCCAGTTTTTCTAGCTGCTGTTGTCATTTATGCACTGTGCTTGGGTTCCTGTCTGCCACTGAGGGCAGACACTTTTGAAGACAAACAGGCTATGCTGTTGCAACTTGACATGCGATTCCATTCCCTGATCCAATCCTGACTGTGGGAGGAAGCAAACAAACAAAAGACATTGGTGTCTTGTTGAACTCTTTTGTAGGACTCAGGAGGGCTAGGGTAATAATTCAATAATTTTGTTCAACTTTTTTCACAAAAATTCAAAGGATGAAGACATAAAAGCTTGGACTTCTAGTCTCGCAAGCTCACGAGCAGTTCAGTGATGACAGGCATCATTCTTTTACAGAAGGTCTGGTCCAGGAGCACAGTAGGTGGCAACTGAACAGAGGTTGCCCTCTGCAGAGGACCCAGTCTGACCCAGCCAAATACACTCTGCTCTGATCCCTGTGTCCTCTCCTCAGCCAAGATGGGCTTGTGTTGAGGTGGTCACATTAAAAAGGAGGCAGTCACTAGGGTTAGCCTCACTGAGAACAGAACAGCCACCTAAACCAACAGGAACAAAAAAGCCGATCCCAGAGTGCAGGTTTAATGTGGAGTGCAAGCCATCTGTGCATGTTCCTTTCAGTTCATTTGCTTCACTGGCAAGTGTCAAACAGTGTCGTAAAGATCCAGAGGAATTATGGAAATGGGTATTAACATTAAAATTGGAGGACAATTAGAACATTTCGCTGCATAATTGTTTGGCAGAGACTGTGAACAAGCAAGGAATTTCCAGGGCTGTGATTTATTAGACACAGGTTGTCTGGTACTTTCCAATTTCTGGGGCCATGAACATGCTGGGGTGGGAAGTGCTCCTGAAATATCAATAGCATTGAACTGTTGATAGAAACTTGGGCTATCTTTGATTCTTGGCAACTCGTCATTGAACTGCTGTATCAGCACTTCCAGGAAAGCAAATCAGGAGCCCCATTCAGGCAAAGGAGGTGTGCTGAGAAGGACAGAAACCTCTGTGCCATGCTGCCTGTGTCTTTGTCAGAGAAAGTGTACCGTGTTTGCTTGTAATTAGCACTCCAACAGACATCAGAGAAAGCGGCTAATCACTGACATGGCCCACAGTGCTTTGTAAGTAAACACCATATTGCAATAGACATGCAATTAATTACACAGCACTCCAATTAAACATGCTCAAAATGGAAGTAGGGGTTGGGGGGAAGGTATCAGTTCTATACTATTCCAAACTCTTCCTACCCTATTGTTTTTTCAACCTCAAAGAAATAATAAATGATTCATCTCTGGAATATCACTAAGACATTTCCAGGCATCTCTTGACACAGAGCCCAGAGCTGTGAGTGCTCCTGGGAAGTTGTAAGGCGCTGGACACAGAGCTTCTTCTAGAGGCCTCAAATTCAGTGGCTTCCTTGGCTGTTGGAGCACAGACTGTTGGAAATCCTATTTCTGCTTCTTTCCCAGCCCAGTATCCCTTGTCCCAAAACTGCAGAGTTTAACTCTTCTCTGTTCACATCTGTACCCACTCATAGGGGATAATTTTGGACTTGGGGATATTTCTCAGTGGTAGACTTGCCTAGCATACACAAGAGCCCCAGTTCCAGAAACACCTCTTTTATTTATCTTTTGGTTTTTCGAGACAGGGTTTCTCTGTGTAACAGCCCTAGCTGTACTGGAACTAGCTCTGTAGACCAGACTGGCCTCAAACTCTGAGAGATCTGACTGCCAGGAACACCTCTTAAGACGTTTAAAAGTTTGTGTATATCATGCACCACAGTAATTCAAATCAGTGCCCAAATGACACGACTGTACCGTCAGCCCAGGCCCTTCCCTCATAAATAGGATTACAGTTTGAATAAGGAATGCCCCCAAAAGACTTCTGTATTTAATCTTGGACTCCAGGTGCCAGTGATGTTTTGGAAGTTATCAGAACCTCGTTAGCAGACATAGGTTTCTGAGGACAGGCCTTGTATACAGTGTTTCTGGTTCCAGCCCAAGTTCTTTGCTTCTTCATCTGCTGAGGGATGAAAGAACACACTGAAAGCTAACGCCACCATTTTCCAAGCCAATGTGGCCACCACACACCCCAGTCATGCTGTACTATACTCCATGAAACTATGAGCCCAAGGAAATCTTTCCTTTATGAAGTTGCTTCCGCCATGTGTTTTTGTCACAGAGATGGAGAAGATAGATAGATAGATAGATAGATAGAT
>LOJH01104003.1:0-11208 GCA_001685095.1 Ellobius talpinus
TCTATTCCATACAATGTGTCTGCCCACATGTCTCCCACCCATGTGCCCGCCCGCCGCCGCTGGGTGTCTCCCACCCACGCGCTCGCCGCTGGGACTCTGCTCTGTCAGGGACTCACTGCCGCCTGACCACGGCGGCTGCTCTGAAACATTTTTTAAAAAGCTGTCAACCGGAGGTGCAGTCCAGGCCTCCAGGCCTCCCTTTCTCCTTCTGCTGCTGTTTTCCATCTTCAGTCTTCTTATTTTCTAACACAGCGTGCATGTGTGCATGCTTGCACTAGATCTGCAGCCGTGTAATTTGCACATGTGTCTCCTGGGCTAGACATCTTCCAAAGTTTCCTGCAGCTGTCCCATGTAGAAAAGAACATGCTGGAAAGAATCAAGTACCCAAGGGCTAAGAACTCTGTACTAAATTGTTAAGTATTTCTTAAGGGGAAGACTGTTTAAATCTTACATTTCTGTGCAGAAGTTGTGTGGAGATTTTACTTCTTCGTGTTTTTAATATTGTTCGATGCCTCTTTTCTAGACTAGTTGATTTTTTTCTTTGCATCTGCTAAGTTGAGAGACTGAATTTGTAGGGACAGATCCAGGTGCTGCAGTTGTTTGTTTATACAGTTTGAAGTTCTCTCTTTATGAGAAAAATGTAAACAGATGAAAAATCTTTGGGATTCCCCCACCCCCAAGCCTGGAAAAGGCTCATCACCCCTGAAATGTCATGAGCTTCATAGCGACTCTGCTGCTGGACAGTTGTTACAGCAATGAGAAAGAGCCACAGAGAAACAATCATCTGGCGTGGCAAGGATGAAGCAACCAGCAGATGTGACCCTCTGTGCGCTGCCTGCTCCAACAGACTCTATACCTGCTTGCTTGTAAAAATACCACCACGATGAGAAACAGGTCGTCTATCAGAAATGGACGACAGTGATTCAGTTTCATCATGGTGAAGGAACTCGCCTCCATGTTTTCTGGGTGTCTTGCTGATTCAAGCTCACGTCATGTCTTAGGGACTCTGCTAGCGTGGTGTGCTACACAGGCTTTGCCTCTGGAGGGCTGTGGAGTCAGGCAAGCATTAGAGTCTTAAGCGGCAGGTACCAGGGCTATACCAGAAAGGGTGTTTATAGACACCTAGTGAACCTCATTCCCAGAGGGCCACAGACAACTGTGATTCTAGAGCCAGTGGGGGCTTTCCAAGAAAGAACCTAACAGGTCATTGGCCACCCTCAGAGGGGATTCTGTATTTTTTGGGGAGGCACCCTGCTAGCTTTCAACAGACAGTTACTGTAACACTTGTCCTACCATTTGATTTCTTGAGTGGTTGCCATCTTCTCCACTCGCATACACAACCAATGTGATGCCATTCACCACGGGAGACCACCAAGGGGACGCCCTTTTACCATTGCTGATCAGATAGCTGCTGGCGATTGCCTCCTGGGAGTGGGAAAACAGGAGTGGTGAGCGTGGCAAATTTTTTGGAAGAACGGTGAGAATGTCTAATTTTGTAGCTCTTGCATGGTGTTTTCACATTTATCCATAAACTGTAATTATCCCATTGCCACATTCAAATTTTTAAAAGTCCCCAGGTGCACATGAATGCAATGTTCAAGGAAGTCTTAAAATATTCTGACATCTGAGATTTCCAAACATCTCACAAGCAACTGTGGTTTGCAATTATGCGTAAAAATAGTCTCTCTTTCTCCATTGTTCTGTGCTTTTAGCACTCTCCTAGGGTCAGAGGAGGGTACTGAAGAAGCCCTTAACTTATTTCTCTGCTGCTTTCCCCTTATGGGAGGCTGCGCTCTATAGCCCCAGGCCAGCTCTGGGAACCACAAGGTGATCAGGCATGCCTCTGAGCACTGGTGGGTATCCAGAGGGCTGCAAGCTGAGAGAGTAAATACAGCCCTCCCCACAGTCCTGGCTCTATCGCAGACACCAGGCCAGTGCTACCTCATGGCTTTAGCCACACAAGTGGTGTGTTTGTGTGTGTGTGTGTGTGTGAGAGAGAGAGAGAGAGAGCAAGCGAGCGAGCGAGCGAGTGAGAGAGAGAGAGAACAAAAAAATTACTGCCAGTCTCTTTCCTCTGAGCGCCTTCTTAGGGGAGTAATCCTTACCTGAGAAGGGAGGGCAAGTGTTCAGCCCACACGCAGGAATGTGGCTTGCATTAGTGGAAAAGGCTGGCCCTTCGAGCTGGGTCTCCAAGCATCTTCCTTTTGTAACATAACAGGTTCCAAGGCAGGTTCCAAGCTTGTTCCTGCTGTGGCATATTCAGAGGTTACTGGCCCACTCATACACAGCTTCCCTGTGCTCCATGAGACCTAGTCATGTCTCTACTCAGCATGTCCTCTGGTCACTGTGGCCTCTGCTCGCTTAAAATGTAATCTCTGTATAGAAGGAGCTCTGTCTCCTGCTCTGGGAGGATACACAATGTGCTGCTTATTTGACCTTAAGGACTGCAGCCGACTCCGGCATACAGACAGGAATCCTCAACACCAAGCTTTGTAAAGAGCTCAGAGACTCCAGACAGGAGCAGAATTCTCCCTCATCCCTCTGAGCTAACCTTCCCATCCAGCCTGTGGGTACTCTTTTCCACTTCAGAGAAATGTTCCAGAGTGAATCTGTTTTGTGCATTTGGCTCTATTGGCCCTTCCTCTTTGAGCTTAGAATTGGGTCTTCCTCTAATCAATAACGACCTCTCAGCCTCTGCTTCCAGAAGGGCCTGGAATAGGAGAAGCAGTCACTCTTAGCTTCCCTGGTGACCAGGTCCCTATAGCCACAAGCCACTGTTAGTCTCCCAATGTATTGTAGCCAAGCACTCAGTTTTTATGCTACATTCTGGGACTGCCTGCATTTGTTCTGAACCTCAAGGGAGAGCATTCTTTCGAGATGACCCAGACATCTTGTCTTCCACTCTTGCCAGACACCCTTCACTGTGTTTGAGGAGTGGCTGGGTGAGGCCACTGCAGGCTTGCTTCCCAAGTGGAAATGTCTGCTTGCTGCTCAAAGGCATGATGTGGTTGCCACAAGACACATGGCTTGTTCCGGTGACATTCCGTCCAGTATCTTAGAAGGCATTGCAGTGAGAGGGAGGCTGGGATCTGGGATGGCATACTCATACTGTGTTCGTTTCCTAGGGATCACCACCGTGCTCACCATGACAACCATCAACACCCACCTTCGGGAGACTCTGCCCAAAATCCCCTACGTCAAAGCCATCGACATGTACCTGATGGGCTGTTTTGTCTTTGTATTCCTGGCCCTTCTGGAGTATGCCTTTGTCAACTACATTTTCTTTGGAAGAGGTCCCCAAAGGCAGAAGAAGCTCGCAGAGAAGACTGCCAAGGCCAAGAATGACCGTTCCAAGAGTGAAAGCAACCGGGTAGGCTCTCTACAGCTTGGGCATTCCAGCCCTGTAGTTTCTAACCTTCCAGCTCATCTCCTGGGAGCTGGGCAGGGAGCCCTACCCAGCATGCTGTGAAAGGCTCCTAGGGCAAGCCTTCAGGGTTCCTATCAAACCAACATTGAAGCAGGTGCTGGGGAGGCCAGCTTCCCTTCCCACCTTCCTTTAAAAAGAACAGAATCAGGAGTGACCAGTACTCTGGAATGCAGGGTTCTTGTCTGACATAGAAAATGCCATTTTTTTTCAAAAGAGCTCAAATTCCTCCAGTTATAAGATTACCAGTTCACTCATGCAGCTTGCCCCCATGGTGTGCAGTGCAGCAGGCAGTCACCTCCCTGGTCCATTCTTCCTGCTGGTCACAGTCCCAGGAGGAGAACATTAAGCGGGAATGCCCCAGGCAGCGAAGGCTCAGGAGGTTAGCAGAGCTGCTGGTTGTGGTCTCTGCACAGCACAGGTTCCCACAGGTGAGCACTCCAGTGGAGAATCAGAGCCTAGTGCAGGAGTGCTCACCTGCCGGACCCAAAGGGACTAGGCATTGAATACATTTACTCATAAAAGCATTATATTATTATAATGAGATTACAATGAAATGTTACAGTTTTTTTAAATGTACCCTTTTATGTCTTCATCTCCTCAAATCCTCAATAATATATTTCTACTGTTATGCCCAAATCTGCAAAGTCCCCACAAAATCCAACAAGGAGACCAAGTCCCGTATGTAAAAGCAAAGAGCCTTTATTTGATGCAAGTTTGCAAACTCGATCTCTCTGCACGTCCAACATATTGGAATAAATGGAGAGCCCCAAGCTCAGTTAGAGTTGGATTTTTATAGTAGTAAAGGTAGGGTTGAGGGCTTTCTGAGGTTCAGGACTCCTGATTGGCTGACATTTGTCTAGGGGTGTTCTGGTGAGTGTGTGCTGGCAGGTAATCCTATCTACAGCAGTTGGCACCTTAGGCATTTCCTTTGGATGGTCTGTTCTTGGGCGGTGCTCAGGTAATCTCAGTTTGTGGTTCTTCCTGCAACCAGGCACTGCTTCAGGGTAAACTACTGGGACTCTAGGCCTCTTGTTAAACTTATCAATGGCTGAGTCCTACTCTGGCAGGTGATAATGGTTAGAAGTANCCTGATTGGCTGACATTTGTCTAGGGGTGTTCTGGTGAGTGTGTGCTGGCAGGTAATCCTATCTACAGCAGTTGGCACCTTAGGCATTTCCTTTGGATGGTCTGTTCTTGGGCGGTGCTCAGGTAATCTCAGTTTGTGGTTCTTCCTGCAACCAGGCACTGCTTCAGGGTAAACTACTGGGACTCTAGGCCTCTTGTTAAACTTATCAATGGCTGAGTCCTACTCTGGCAGGTGATAATGGTTAGAAGTAAAGAACTTCCTTTAGGTGACCTTCCCATACTTAGCTTATCATGGCTGGCCCCCACATCTACCAGGTTAAATATGGACTTACTCCTTCACTTCTTTCTTTTTGTTGTGCTGTTTAATTCATGTTTTTAAATCTATGTGTTTTTGAAGCCCTTGGAGGTTTTTTTTTTCCTTCTTCTGTGCACTTGTGCCAGCATGGATCCCTAATGCTGCCTGACATGGGATGGCAAAGGTGTAGGACCGGATGGAGTCCTGCAAGCGCATGGAAACAGTCCCTTCCCGTCTGTAAAACATATGAAATTGGTCTCTGAATAGAACTAAGTTTTCCACAGACAAAATTATCTTCAATATCTTACTTGAGAATCTACTCTGTTCCAGACTGTTAGGTTTCTATGGAGATCATGCTGCACTATGAATACACAAGATGTCTTGACCTTGGTGTTTCCAAGTAAATGGGAATTAATCATGCCATGTTATCTCTGTGGCCAAGCGCATGGACAACTGCACACATGATCAGTGTTCTTTCCACTTCTGTGTTTGACAATCACCACTTTCTTTCCTTTTCGCTAAACGATACTGTTTAAAGCCATCAAAGCATCATTTTTCAGAAAGATCCTTAGGAGTATGAAGTACAAAATTTAAAGGAAACACTCAAGCCAGTAGCATTTGCGGGTAAAATAATCAGAATGTAGAAAGAATATGAATTAGAAACAGAGGAAATTCTAATTGACTCAGGAGTCCATTTTCAGTTTTTTCCCCATAAATGTTTTCTTTTTCTCTGAGCTGTTTCAGTGAGGCCTCTATATATTCATAGTTTTCTGAATGCATGGCTCTCATTCCATTCTTAGCTTTGGAAGCCAGCACATAAACACCAGGGACTCTCATGTTCACAGTTCCGCATTAAACATATTCCTCCCTCTCTTAAGAGTTTGGTGATATTTCTAAGTAGGCATAGGACATCCCCCCCGTTTGTATTAAGGGATGCAGGATGCAGAGTATGAAAAACATAAGAGCCACAGACTTCAGCCCAGACAGAAAAGGCTGGGCCTGAGGAGTCCATCCAAACAGTCTCTTTTAAGTTTTCAGTGGGGACGCTTAACTCTACTTATCAGTGTGACCAGCCACAGCCTGTAGTTTTCCCTGACAGGGACCCTGCTTCTTATCGTCTTTCCTGAGCAAAGGGCCTTCCCCATGGCTCTGTCATGAGCCGAGTGCCCTGGAGGCATTTCAGGCCACCAGCTACCAACAATTGCTGGCAAACTATTACTGATCCGGCTGCCAAACCATTAGCAAGCTTTCCGTAGACTTAGTGGTCACACAATATTGTAACTTCACACGTAATAAATACATGGTCCAAATGTTTCTTTCTTCTTCTGGTTTCTTCATTTGGTACAGTGTAAGCCTCTTCACGTTAATATGTCTACGTATACTACCTGTTTGTTCCAGGCCTGCCACTACACCCGAGAGCAAGCCTTTGGCCATAATGCACGCATTGTGTTTGTAAATCCTGTGATATCTGAGGAGTTGACCCATTGGCACGGTCTTTTAAAGTCATGACACGACATGGCCACAAGTGTATGTCGGGGTGGAGGTTGCCAGCAATTGAACCTATGTCCCATGTGTGCCAGTCAAAGCAATAATTCTTGCCAAGAATCAGATTCACAGACTCAATATTATTCTTAGTGTGCAGGAAGAGCTGGTGCCACCCTCAAATGGCAAATCTTGTCTTGATCTCCTAAAACCAGAAATTTTTACTTAACTGCAATCTGGAAAGCAAGTGAAGAATTGACTGAGTGTCAATCTAGTGACACAGTCCAGGAAAGAGAAACTCTTATGTGATATTTTCTGGATGAGATGTTTTCAAAGTTTTTAATTTTGGAGAGCTGCACCTGTCCAGGTTCACAGCAGAAAAAAAAAAAACCTACCTTGAAATCATTGGCTGTAATTATAGTCAGCGTGAGCTGGACCCTTCAAAATAACAAGAATTCATGCAACAATTTAAAAATTACAAGCCACCTGTCTTTCTGAAAAAAGCATGTCAGCCTTAGAGCCCCATAGCCAATCATTTCTATTCTGAGACTTACATTCTAGAGGTAAGGACAAGAGGAAGTGGTTACCTTCTCTTTTAGGAACGTTGATTTTAAAAATGAGATGCTTAAAGGTTAATAAATTTTAATACTATTTAAACATAACAGACAAAAATTGTCAGCATTTTTCTGCATGTTGGTTTACATTTAAACAAAGCCCATGTAAAAATAACTCCATAAGTAAAGCAGCCAAGCTGTTTTAAGCTGAGATATAATTTAATATATTATTGCATTCTTTTGCATACCATAATTAGTATTATTTTGATAATGCTTCCATTGTAGGGTTTCTACCTCTCTGGAATAGGGTTATATAAAATTAAGACTGTTTCTTGAGTCCCCTCTCAGGAGAATCCTAAGGCAGCTACAGGCTTGTCTTCAACATTCAGAGGACCCAAGAGAACTTCACCAATTGGTCAAGTTTTATTCTTTAATTTGCAAATGAATAACAGGTTCCTAAGGAAACATGGTCTCTCTTAGGCTAGGCTTTCTTCACCGAAGTTCAGAGAAACAGCCCCCCACCTTCATCCGATCACTTCCCAAACACATGACGGTGGCCACAGGGGTCTAGAGAAGACAGGACGCTGACTCCCAGATGTGTCCCTAGATAGCAAGACATCAACCTTCTCTCTCATATCTTCTGTCCCCTGTGTGGATTCTGACCTGTCACAAATGCCACCTCTGCTTTGCCTTTACTGTTATCTCAGCTCTTGACTGACGTCTTCTCTTTCTTCAACCCGCACGTCAAATGTCCCTCTCCATAGAATCTTCCTTATTTTTCCCTATCAGTGTTTGCGTCTTGCTTCCATCATTCCGTGCCCCAAACACCCCAAACTTCCGGCACATTCTCTGTCCATGTGCAATGGCAGATCGCTTAAATGGTTTCCTCTAACGGTTTCTTGCTTCTGCCGGAATGCACATAGTCTGATTCCACTGTGGCAGATGCTCATGTCAGGTGGCATTTATCTGCTCCTACTGGCCTGGGAGGATCAGCCCCACCACATACCTGTTCATTTGGATTCCTTAGATTCGGATGAAAAAAAATAAAAAGGAAGTTTTCCGTATCGTGTTTTGATAACTAGAAATGAGTTCAAAGTTCTTTCGTGAAATGTGTTTGTTGATTGTTGGAAGTTTCCACCTAGGAGGCTGCTTGGGAGGAGGTGTCCCTGCTTTCCTCTTCATGGTCCGTAGCTTGGCCTGCACAACCTGAATGGGAAGCAAGTGTGTACTTATATTTTCATGAATGACCCCAAATAATGCAGGCCCCTTGTGTATGTCTCTAGTGAGGCACAGAAGTGGCTCACGACCCTTTATCTCTGTTTTCTTCTTTAAAAATAGCCTGGGAATGAGGAATATGTTTCCATAGCTACTAACGTTTTCAGTGTGCTTTCTACCTTGAAGGGAAATTGTTAAGCTTTCTGAAATACTCAGTAATATAGCGAGTCATTTGTTATTATGGAAAAGAGTAAGTTTTCTGAGTACTTTAAAAAGTCAGTCCCTCCCCTTTGGGATATTCTGTGCCTCAACTTCAGGGACAAAGTAGTTTACCATGTATGTGCATCTTTTAAAATGTTGAACATAGAAAAAGAAGTAAACTAATTTGATGTGGATCCCACTTAATGTAAGTACATGGTAAGTGTGCTGTCTTCCTGATTTAAAGCCAGGTACTGGGTAGAATGATGGCCATCTTCACTGGAGTCAAATGAAGTGATGAAATAAGCTAAATGACAGCATCTACCTGGCCGAGTCCCTTCTCAGTCCCCCTCTAAGTCAAGACGTCTTGTGAGCCCTACTCTACTGACCCATGCAAATCCTTTATGCCCTGAAACACTCTGGGCTACACCAGAGAGAGGCAAGACTAGTGAGCCAGGATCCGACCTGCACGCTTGCTTTTGACTGTCCTGTGTGCTAAGACCAGTTCAGCCATGGGCTCCTTCCTGCCCGAGGAGAGGGAGTTCAAGCTGCCCTCCTTGGGTGGAGTAAGTGGGTGTGGCCAAGGTTCTCTCACAGCTGAGCCTTGCCCCTGCCGTGCTGCCAGTGGGCATGAGGGGCAGAGCCCTTCACTGTCCACTTCACTTCAGCCACTCCATAATTCCTCTGTAACTTCAGCTGTCTCATCCTACTGGAACCACCATCAGCTCAGTCTGGAAAATCCCAGAACAGTCTCTCTGGCTTTGAAGGCAGCAAACAGCCTTTGTCCATGAGAAGGTTTTATTGTCTATCATTCCAAGAGAGGTTGGGGGACAAAAAATGAGGGACAATGCAAAGCCCTAACAGAACCACCTTTCTCAGTTCGGTGAGATCAACACCCGAGTGTCATTGACTCTGCGTGCATCTGAGTCTTCAAGTCTGGATGGAGTCAGAGAGAGGAACTGTCTCTCTCTCCTCCTCCATTCAAACCTCCAAGAAGAAAGGCCAAGAAGAAAGGTGGCCCACACTTGTAATTCAAGTATGTAGGAGACTAAGGTCAAAGGATTGCCATGAGATTAAGGCTATCCTGTGCTCCAGAGTGAGTTATTGGTTAGCCTAGGCTAGACTGAGACCCTGCTTTGAAAAAAACAGACAAACCCAACACAAATCAGAACTGCCAAGATACAGAACCAAGCTGCTGGCTCTGCTGCAGGCACCTGAGCCACCCAGAGAACAAAAAGAGACTCCGGACTCTGTCCAGGAGCAGAAAGAGGGCATCCATCCACACTGTTAGAATTTTTTTCCAGACTGCTATTGGTCATGGAAACCTGTTTTATCTCCCTTATCACTGCTCAAATTCAGCTTCTATTCCTGACCCTGCAAGCATGTACTTCAGAAACCTCAGTTGTCGTCATTGTCGTTTAGAGACTACTTTTCACATTGCATTTTTTAAGCATAGGGTTGGAGTTTCTTAGAGAGACCTACAGAAACCCTTACAGGCCCAGTCTCTTATTTACCTCCCATTTATCACCAAGTATCCTCTATTATTATGATTAATTAGATGGCGAAAAGATGATAATGGCAGAGTAAAAGCACCAAGAACTCCACCCACCGACAGGCATAGCACCGGTGGCTCCATCATCTTGAGAACTTGAGTTAATTCAGCTAGTCTACCTTACACAGAACTCTTCACTTTGGGTCTTTGCTTGTGATGTGTTTCATACTTTGGCCTAAAAATGGTCTCCTTTTTTTTCTGTGTTATTTTACAAATTAGACAAATGCACATCTCAGGTTTCCCCTCATCCTATAGCATTATTGAGAGTTGCTATGGCAGATTCCCATAAATTTAACCAGGGTAAAGCAGTACTCATTTCTATCAGGCACCTTTTAGGTAAAAAGTACGAAGAGAGTAGGAGTAAGGTGGGGTAGACCCCTCTCAAGGTTAAGATCAAAGTGACCGAGTTAAGAGTGCACAGTCCTCCCAAATGCAAGCTGAATCCTCCTTAGGCTGTGTATTCAGCTCTTGACTTCTGATTCTAGCAGGAAAAGTGCTCTACTATGCTTAGGAAAGAATATGTGAGGATATTGTGTGCAACCAGCAATTCAAGATGAACTGTCTTGAGGGTTGTACCCTTGAGCTCATCTCCAAAGTCCCCTTGTAATATGCTCACAAGCTCCGGCAAATGAGAATCGATCCACCTAGGGCACAGTTAATACTGTTAATACTGAGAGGTATTCTCAAACAGGATTGTGAGCAACTCCCTGACAAGAGCCTGAGTGGCCTTTCCAACTGCAGCCCTTCCTTCAAAAGCCTTGGCCGCTTTGCTGTTGATAAATGTGACTCTGTGCTCTTTACCCTGCTTGGTGCTTCACATGGCTGCCCATCTCTCCCTGGGTAGGAGTCGGGACTACTCTCTGCCCACCTTTCCGCCTCATTCAGCTCAACACATTTAATGAGAGTAAGGGATGCCTTCTATAAAACCAGGAAGACAAAAATTAACACATCAGTAAGATTCTGCAGGACCACTCTTGGCTCATGGGAAAATCCACCAACCATGAATCTAGTCCTAAAAGAAAGGGTAGGCTAGCCAGTGACAAAGGAAGAAAAGGGGACACAGCTGTATCACACAGCCCTCCAGGGAAAAGGAAGGCCAGGGATGGGAGAACATAGCGAGTGCTAAGGGAAGCAGGCCAGGACAGTTACAGTCTGATCCCAGGAAGAATTCCACCAGGGACTCCCCCCCCTGCCCGAGCCACTAGTTCCCCAAGCCACAGAAAGGCTGCTGAAAATTCTTTTTTTTAAATTGTCTTTATTTTATTTTATTTTTTTATTAAAATTTTCCACCTCCTCCCCTCCTCCCATTTCCCTCCCCCCTCCCCTTCTCCCTCCCTCTCCGGTCAAAAGAGCAGTTAGGGTTCCCTGCCCTGTGGGAAGTCCAAGGTCCTCCCCCCTC
>LOJH01104043.1:0-11494 GCA_001685095.1 Ellobius talpinus
CATGCGGG
The DNA here is from genome assembly GCA_001685095.1 of Ellobius talpinus. NCBI lineage: Eukaryota > Metazoa > Chordata > Mammalia > Rodentia > Cricetidae > Ellobius > Ellobius talpinus. The sequence continues at coordinate 9 of LOJH01104043.1, forward strand.
AGCCGGGCGGGACAAAAAGCAGGCCTGCTCTCCCCTATCACTACAACCTAATGTACCTTACTGGAATCTATGAAGGTAATCCAAATGAGGACTCCTGGTAATGGAGGGAAAAAGGAGTCTCAAGTGGCCATCTTTTCCAGTTAGGCAAGGCTGCCAGTGGTGGATGTGGGTTACATTCAATTGAGTTGTTGGCCAAGCAGATCTCTTGGAAATCCCTAAACAGCTCAGGCTCCAAAAGGTGGCTCTTCACATCCTGACGGTAGGGCCCCATTGCTGAGTACAACATCCACACAACTCATTAAACTATGAGAAGTTGAGCTGGTGTCTAGATGGAGCCTTCATCGTTACCCAATTTGGTAAGGAAATGTACTCTGCAAGGCACTGAAAGAGAAACATGGACACCAACACAGTCACAAAACCTTTGACCTACAATCTCTCCTGCTTGCAAAATATGCTAGAGTAGTTGTGGCATAAAACTTGAGAAAGAAACCAATGTGTGGTTTGACTGAAGGCTCTCTCCATGAGATGGAAACTATTCCCAAAGTTGCTTGGGTAGCCAAGCACCAGAGACTACATAGCACAGAGACCTAACATAAAACCAAACACTGCTGATCGAAAAAAAAACCCAAAACAATAACAGTAAAATGACTCCTAATGATAGTGCTATAATTATAGACTAATGTCTTATTCAGTCATCCTCAGAGATGATTCCTCCTACAGCAGAAAGGAACAGATACAGAGACCCACAGTCAGACACTATGCAGAGAGAATCTAAATTTGAGGTCAATACCAATCCCTCCCCTCAGAGTTCAGGGAATCCCATGGAACACAAGGCAGAAAGATTGTAAGAGTCAGAAGGAATGAAGGACACCAGGAGAACACAACCCTTTGAATCAACTAAGCAAGGCACATATGAGCTCATAGAGACTGAAATAGCAAGGACAGGGCCTACATGGGTCTACACTAGGCCCTCTGTGTATATATTATAGGTATTATCTTAGAATTCTTATGGGACTCCTGACTGTGAGAGCAAGCATGTCTCTGACTCTTTTTCATGCTCTTAAGAATGTTTTCCTCATATTGGATTGCCTTGTACAACTTTGATATGAAAGGTTTTTGCCTTAACTTATACATTTTGTCATGTTTGTTATTATCTCTTAGTATCCTGTACTTTTCTAATGACAGATTTAAATGAAGTGGATCTGGAGGGGAGGCAAGTCAGGAGGAAATTGTAGGGGTGTGAGGGGAAACTATAATCAGGATATATTGTGTAAGAAAAGAATCTATTTTCAATTTTTTGACAAAAGTAAAATAATAAAAAGAAATAAAGAAAAACACGTTCACTTTGGAGTGGTTATTTTAAAAATTAAATGAAAAAAACCCATAGAAGAGGGGGGGAAAGAGTGTAGGAGTCAGCGGGACTGGAAAACACCAGGAGAACATGACCCACCCAGTCAACTAAGCAGGGCTCACATGGGCTCACAGAGAATGAAGAGCAAGCACATTGCCTGCATGGGTCTATATAAAGTCCTCTCTGTAAATGTTATGGCTGTTAGCTTGATGTGTTTGTGGAACTCCTGTGGGAGCAAGTGTGTCTCTGACTCTTTTGTAGGCTCTTGAAATGACTTTCTTCCTGTTGGGATGTTTTGTCAAGCTTCGATGTGAGGCCGTTTGCCTTGTCATATTGTATCTTCTTTTGTCCTTTTTGGTTGTTATCTCTTGGAGCCCTGCTTTTTTTCTGAAGTGAGTCGGAGGGAGAGTGGATCCCTGGGGGAGGGGCTGGAAGGAGTGGACAGAATGTAAACTGAAATTGGGATGTATTGTGTGAGAGAAGAATATATTTTCAATAAATAAATAATAACAAAAACGTGGGGAGAGAAGCCAGATGGAATAACCTAGGTACTAACACTAAAAGTGTAAAACTGCATAAGTGTTTCTTGATTATAATGTGGAATGTCAGTAAGAAACTAAAACCATGGAAATTAAGAAAAGATGTGTTTAAAACAGAACCCAGGGGTTTCAATTATCCACGCAGTAATCATTTCCTTGATTTTCCTGCCTTACAGATTCCAGTTTCATTTAACCAGCCATGTTCCAAGCCCTTAGGAATGAATCATAAAAATTATACCTGAAATTGGTTTTAGAATAAACAGATAATTTGATTTTAGGCAGCAAAACAGAAGGCAATTCTATAGCATGTAGCAGATAAAGGCTTCCCTCCTTGAAAAGCATGCAAAGATCACGCTTTAATCTGAGGCAGAGTGCTGCTACCTTCATCTTCCAGCCATGAAAGAAGAAAACAAAAGAATCAAAAGTACTGAAGCATCAGCTTCCATTGAGACGACCTCATGGTCACAAACCAACAAACCTCTGAGCACACATACTATCTTTCCAATTTCAGCCACGGCTGGTGGTGGTTTGTGCTGGCAGTGTTTGTGAACATTCTAACTCATCCTCAGTTCTTCAGGAACCTGACAGAGCACGGGGATAGGAGAAAGGCTAGGAAGTTGTCACATTCCCTCTTGCCCCATGGAAAGCAGTAGCAGTTCATCGTCCCAATGCAATATATCACTTTATAGCAGGAACAATAGGCAATTAATTTTTTGAAAATTGGAAAGCTTGTTCTTGAAGTTAGGCAGATTAATTGAAATGATAAAAGGTATTTTTAAATGTTCATGTCTAAGTACTTGTCACACTCATTATGATCAAAGAAAGGAGGACAAAGCATAGGAGAAAAGAGAGCAAGTTTTACAACCTGAATGAATGATTTGTTGATCTCTAATATAGATTCCTATGGGCTCATGACAATTTTCCACCAAGGTACAATATATAGTTGAAGACTAATTATGCATTGTTTCTATGTGGCTTTTATTGCCTTGATACCCCAGGCAACACTTGACTCTCTTAACAGAGCAACCGTGTTAATGAAGTCTGAGACTCATGAACACATGAACAGGACAAACACAACAGTTTATAATGAGTTTTCTGATATCTTGCTGAAGACAAATTTTCTTTACCCAATTGAGCTGTGTGTGGGAGTAATTTAACCTATGTTATTATATCCGTGATATAAGGTAGCTAACATGAATCTAGGTAATATAACAGCATCCATGACAGTCTTTGTAAAGAATAAGTGCAGATACCTCTTTTAATGAATTTATTCTACCTCTCTTCATAGATAAATTTAAGGCCATCTTGGCATTGGTGAGCATGAACGTCAGTAGATTTGAAACATGATGAAAGATTAAACCTTTTTCTTTATTCATAATCTTCCAAGTTCTGTGAAAAGTGCTGAAAATATACGGCTTCAGCAGGGCTTGGGAAACTATACATTGAAATGAAGGGGGCAGTGAATAAGCCAGCTCTGTTCCCGAATTTTGCCGTTGTTTTTTTTTTTAATTTCTGTTTAGAATCACAGACCCTGTGCTTTTCCAAAACTATCATTCAAACCATGTGCATTATATTCCTAAAACATATGAGTTGTGCTGGAGAAAGAATTCTGTAACCACATGAGATCATCTCTCAGCACCTAAATTGGGCAGCTCACAACTACTTAAAACTCCAGAGGTACTGACGTCCTCTTCTGTACTTAAGGGACACATGGACTCATGTGCACAAATCCACACAGAGGCACACATGCACCTAAACTTAAAACTAAAAATAAAATCTTATTCTAAAACATGGAGAGGCACGCAATGATTAGATGCAATTGTCAACATGACACAATTTAGAATTAATTACTGGGGAAGAGAGTAACTGTGAGACAGACCAATGGGTGTATCTGGGGAGATTATTTTGATTGTGTGTATCGATAGGAGAAAATTCATTCAGAAAGTAGGTAGCAATATTCTGTGGACTTGGTCCTGTTCTGCATAAAAGAGGAGAAAGGAGATGAGCAACAATCAGTTGTGCATTCATCCTCTCTCTGCCTTCGCTGTGGCTTTGATGTGGCCAAATGTCTCAAGAGACTAGGGCTATAACTTTGCCTCGGTGACAGGACTATAATCTGGAATTGAGATCTTAAATAAACTCGCTCTTCCAAAGTTTGCTTTTGCCACAGTATGTTACCACAGCAATAGAAATGAAACTAATAATGGACTGCATTTGACTCTGTGTAGCTACCTCTGAGCAGTTGCAGCTCTGGTGAAAATTTTCTAGGCTTTTGTTTAGTGTCGTATTTAGATAGGAAACAAGAGCCTGTGACAAGGGATCTTCATTCGGATCTGGAATGATAAAAATGCTCACAGACCTTCACTGCTTGACACATGCAGGGAATCTGGGCTGAGTGTCACTAGTTTGTTTTATTCTATCCTGAAAACAGACTTTCAGGAAAACAACAACAAAAAACAACAACAAAAAATTCTCTAATCTTGTATTTGATGAGGTGGGCCATTTTATCTAAAACCACAGCTTCAAATCAGACTTCTATGCAACAATTAAATTAAAAAATATCTTATCCATCAATACACATAGGACAACACATCCAGTACTGAGATGTAAAAGTCATCCAGATGGTCCTTGAGTCTCAGCTTCCTCTATCCAGAGGAAAGAAAATATTTCCAGACCAACCACATTGTGCTTTATAAAAGCTTTGCTAATACCTTGTTTGCACCTCCATAGTCATACTAACTCCAAGAATACCCTCCTAAACACTTATGTTTATCACAATAATTTATGCATTCAATCTATCTTAAAGTCATCTTTTGCAATCTTATATATCACATAGCTTGTCATATATATTTGTCTTTCATGGAATATCCTGAATTTTTCTAACTAGTCTTATTCATATCATAACAGCATATGGAACCTGGTTTATATTATTCCATCATGATCATTATTACTTATATAATAATACTTAAAATAATTTTACATACTAGAAATATTTTAGGTGTTTTGTAAATGTATGTATGGGACTTATTTCTATATCGGAGCTTAACCTCAAAAAATTTTTTCTCCTGATAAACTCAACCAAAGTAGTCAGAAAGGCCAATAGAAGGTATTGGTCTCAGTAACCATCCTTGACCCAATAATGGTCACGTTTATTTTTGATTACTAAAGAAAGCACTTATACATAGATTTGCCTTTTGTTTACTTTTTAGATAATCAACCTTGAAATTTTATAAAAACAACATTGCTGAAAAGGATAACATGAGACAGAATTAAAGAGCTAAGATTTCTGATTGAACAAAGAATAAAAATGTCTCCATCATTGAAAAGTAGGAACTAGAGTGGAAGAAGCATTGGAGAAGGGAAGGGGAAGCACATGCCCTGAGGACAAGCCACTATACCACCCATCCTTCTCACTTGCAAGTCACTAAACCAAGACTAGCCAAGGATATGAATTATTTTAAGTTCTTCCCATTTACTGTGAATTAAAACACTAATCCATTTGATTAAGGATTTCATTAAAACCATTTTTTGAGTCTGCTTGTCTCATGAGCTTACCTCAAAGAAGCACAGACTAATATTCAATTCATCCTAAGAGTTATGAGCTGGAGGGTTCAATAATTACCTACTAGTTAGATAAAAGAATTTTCAATTGACTTTTATCTTTTCACTGCCCTGAAACACGAAATACAAGTTAAGAAAGTTTTTCAGGTTTGTCTATTGCAGAGTTTGTGACTTTGTTAATCATGGAGGAATTGATTGTTTTTGCCACCTAATTAGTGAAACAAGCCTCCACTCAGCACCCGGTGCTGAAAACATGTCAGCACTTCATTACACAGATATTGGAAACTGTGATCTGGTTGCTATGGTGACAACGTCTTTCACGGGAAGTTTGTGTTTAGTTGACATATCTAGATCAGACAGAATATGATTAAAAGTGAATATCTAACTTAAACCATTTTGGTGTTCAAAACACTGCAGAGCTACATATTTGAAATGTCCATTTTTAAAGGAAATGATTACATAAATCTTCATGGAAATAAACTTTTTATGAATCTCATTATCTTCTAACTCATTTTTTTAAGTTTGAAAATAAGAATCATCATTTTAGGACATTAAGAACATAACCCTTGTTTCAAGATCTTATTGATTACATAAATGCATAAACCATGACAGAAGTCAGTGTTAATCCAAAACACAAAATGTAAAAATGCATGGTTATAAAACAACAAATAAATCAAAGCCAGAGACTTCTTTAGACTGAGATGATTCTGAGACTAATTGACAGGAATCCATCCTTAAAAGAAAATTCATTGAACTTAATGATTTATTTGGATGTATTCCATAATTACCCCTGGCAACCACCTACTCTGCTCCCCTCATTTATTTCCAACCTGTGGTTTGTATAATTTAACCTGAAGATAGCTGAGCTTTCAAAACAGTACTCAAATATTTTAGTCAGTAAACCACTACTGAGCCTTCCCTGAAAACCTTAACAATGGGTCACTCCATCGTGTACTGTAGGTTAATCACACTTTTAGTTCTTTGGTTGACCTTAAAATATACACTGCATTATCTGCATGAGACAGTCTAATATCGAAGTGATGTAGGTGGGTCTTCTGACTATGTGTTACTTTCATTGGTTAATAAAGAAGTTGCCTTGGCCTTTTGATAGGCCAGCCCTTAGATAGGCAGAGTAGACAGAACAGAATGCTGGGATGAAGAAAGCAGAGTCAGGAAGACGCATGAAGCTCCGGCCCAAGATGGATGTGGGTTAGAATCTTCCCGGTAAGCCANCAATTTGTGTGTTGTTATTTCGGGGTATAAGCTAGCCATGCGGGAGCTGGGCCATACAAAAAAACAGGCCCGCTCCCCTATCACTACACCAAAGCAAGAGATAACTACCCACAGGCTGTAGGAAACAAAACAAGGAACTTTTGATAAAACTAAGCTCTCATAGGCTATGGAGCTGCAGGAGTCAAAAGACTGAAAGAAGCATGGGGAAAGATGAGACATGACTGACAGGAAGAGCTAAGAGCAAACTGTTACAGAGAAATCAAGTGCCAGCTGATAGAAACCAAATCCTCAGCTCTTGAGAACACAGAGGTTCTCACACTTGGAGCATCAAAGAACACAGCATTGGAGAAGTTAGTATATTGAACTGGAAAGGAACATGTCAGCAAACATGTGATCTAGTTTGAAAGGTGAAGAAATAAACTGGTACTGACCTGGAAGATTCCACCCTGAAGGCTAGCTCTCAAAGAGTTGGAAGGTGTGAGGCACGCTCTCAAGAGAAAAAGTCAAAAATAGTCTAACCAGGCTGTAAAGCCAGCCAGGCACAATAATGACCAGCTCAGTGAGGTATCCCCAAAATGCTGAGAGTAGTACTCATAACTTTGGGGTAAACAATACCTGTATGATTGGAATCCTGTCCACTTATTAGGAATAAACTTATTCCTGAAACTAAACCTACTGAAGAACTTATGTCTGGGGTATTCATAAACCTAAGAGGAGAGGAGATTACTATTATTTTTACTAAATTAACATAGTTTCCAGTTGATTTATAAATACTTATCCACATATCTAAGATAAGTACAACTCTCACTCACCCCTTCATCAAAGAATCTTTCTTTTGCAAAATATTAATGCCATTACAGAAAATCATACTTTGACTCTCAGCAGTATGATGTCTGCCTTCACAAGATGGGTATAAGACTGTATCAGTTGACATGCCATGCCAAAATAGGTGGAGGAAAAGTTCCTGAAACCCATCTTCTAGGTGAAGAGCTACAGGAACTTAATGGCTTTTGAAGGAAGGAGAATTGTTCTACAGAGACAAACCTTCTGATACATAGTCCAAGCCCAAATGGCCACCTCTAAACTCATATACATAAGACAACATTATTTAGGCTCAGTAGGTTGTATATACATATAACATGTATGTGTGTGTGTTTGGGTGAATAAAATTTAAAGAAGAATTCATAAATTTGAGTATGGTATTAGGGTATACAGAGGTGTTGCAGAGAGGAAGGGAAGGAGTAGGATAATATAAATATAATGTACTCATGCATGAATGCATGTATTTCTCAAAAACATTTTTAAAATCTATTGTTTCTGTTAAGGATAATGAGAGCCAGTTAGCCATTATTGAGTATCCTTCCCGTGTCAAGCCCTTACCTGGGTCTCTGAGCATACACATTTCAGAAATTAAATAAGTTTTTGAGAGTATTATCATCTTGTATGACGATATGTCTGTTCATACTATGTTGAGAGCCCTAAAATGATTATAAATTATATTCACAAAAAATCCCTATAGAGAGACTATTTTGACAGTCTAGTTAATGAATTAACAGAATCACAACAGTAGGGAGAGGCAATTCATATGACTTTAAAATTCAGTGACAAGCCTATAGTATAAATTACAAAATTGCCTCAATCTCCTTAGGAGTCTAAAAGGTGGGTCTTAGGTAAAGTAATGCAAAAGTAAGTTCTTTGAAACTCTTAATTCCATTTACACATTCAGAATATAATAATTTTCTAAGTAACTATAGCATTCTTAATTATTTTAAGCTAGAATTGGGTATAATTGACTTCAGAACTTCCATTACTGTCAGAACTCTGGTTTTGCTTTTAATAGCCGTTATGCTACTCAGAATTTCTCCTAAGCTCTATGCAGAGCTTCCAACTCTATGATTAGAGCCATCACACATAGGCTAACAGTGGAGCACATTTAAGTTTTTGTACATTAGTTATGAATAAAAGTGTGAACTTTAGATGTTATTATTAGATATTTGTTGAGTCAATAAATTATCAGCCTACTTTTCACAAGGAACAAGGCTGGTAAATTCTGAATTATTATAAATATATTTCAACACCAGAATATGGAGAAGTATATAAGTAAAAGCTATAATAACTTTTGTTTTTTTTTCTTACAGGATGATTTTTAGACGCAAGTAGACTACTCAGTCCTAAATGGGACACCTATATCTTCATCTCTCCTCACAACAGACAGGGCTGATTTTAGAAGATAAGAAAGAAATGCTGGAAGAGCCAGAGGTAATGGACGACTACAAGGAAACAGTGTTTTTTGGGCACAGCAAGGCATATATTTGTACTCACATGGTTTATGACAATAGGCATGAGACCTACAAAAGCTAAAGCCAGATAAAATCCTGACATGGAAAGGAGAGGTGGGCATTAAGTTCCATCCATATTTGAGGAACTACTGGCAGCTGATAGCTTCTTCAACAGGGACAGTCAGTTTACTTAAGAGTGTTAAATCATGCCTTAAGGAAATGTCACACATTCAAAAATACTTGGGCAATACTAATTGGACTCAATGACTTAAAAAATGGAAATCACAAGATTGAGTAGGTAAGGAATAGGAAGGATCTGGTAGAAGCTGGGTGATTATTATAATCCAAATACATACAAACTCTCAATGAACTAATAAAACATAATAAAAACAAATATATAAAATAAAAACATTATTTCTGCCTAGAAAAGCATTTACTGATAATACACAACTGTAGGTTTCACTTTATTATAACATTTATGGATGATAAGATTGCTGACAGAGAAGTCAATTCAGTTTATTTGATTTTGAATATGATAATTATACCATCATTTTCCAGGTATTTAGAGCTCGAAAGTTATGTGGCATAGATTTGTGGACTTGGCTTACTTGAATGCTGACACAAAATATTATAGCTATTCATTGGGGAACAAGTCAATGTGATTCATATATTTCATCATATAATTGCATAAGAATAATTAAAATTAAAAAATATTAGTATAGGGAGATCTTGTACAGACTTTGTCCAGTTTTACCCAGTTGTGAAATTCTGAAAAAATAGTTTCTCAAAGTCCTAGTTTACTCTCTATTGCTACAATAAACACCATTACTCAAAAACCTATGGATCACAGTTTGGTTTCACACTCCATTACTAATAGAAATCAAAGCAGAAACTCAGGTAGGATCCTAGAAGCAGGAACTAAAGCAGAGATCATGAAGAAACACCACTTACTGGCATACTCCCTTCAGATTACTCAACTTGCTTTCTTTTACATAACAAGGTTTGCCCATGAATAACATCACCCACAATGAGGTGATTAATCCAGAAAATGTTCCACAGTTGTGTCCACAGGACATGCTGATAGAAGAAATTACTCAGTTGTGGTTCTGTCTTCCCAGGTGACTCTATTGTGTGTCAAATTGGTAATAATTAACTAGCACACCCAGGTAATATATATATACATATAGCATATATATATATATATATATATATATAGCCAATGCACTATAAAGTTATATAAAATTTCCACCATCACATATAATTTTTGCATGTGTTTATTGTACATCTATGTATTTTCCTTATAGTACTTGTTCATTTTGTTATTGAAGTGTAGTTTTATTTTTTGCTTTAAACTCCTGAGAGATTTTTATAGTCCCTACACTAGAATCTTTGGTCAGCTGTATGAAATGCAAATATTTTTCTTCCTATAGTTGTATTGTAGTATGTAGCTTAGTTTTTATCATCTCATAGAAATTTCTCATAAAACCTTTTATTTTAATCATCTAAATTATTGACTTTTATATATCTTACTGGTATAGGAGTTTGTTCTCTATAGGTACTGAAAGAAAAGGACTCAAGGTGAAAATTCAATTTGTTCACATGTATTACCATGAGAACAAAGATGGATTGAAAGGAAAATTAAGGGTTAAAAAAGGCAGCATCAGAAGCATAAAGGAAGGTAAGTAAGAGGGCTTACAGTTGTGTTCAAAACAATGAACTAAACATGTGGGAGGAGGGACAGGTATCTGGGCTAATGATTGCAGCACGTCTACCCTCCCCAACTCTGATACCCTTGAAGGACGTATAAGACACCATGGTCCTTCTTACACTCTTGCTTTTATGCAGTTAATAGGGACAGACTAAACAGTAATTAAAAACATGAAGCTTCTGTCTAGGAAGCAATCTCAGACAACCTCACAGTCAAGAAACTAAATGTGAGCTAAGCAAGAAAGACTGTAGCTACATCTTTGGAGTTATCATAGCATTACCAACTGGCCATGTGGCTATGAGAAGAAAAAGAGCATATGATTCACGGCAATTGGGTGGGATTTCCCTCTGTATGCTATGATTACCATTAATGAATAAAGAAACTGGTTTGGACCTATACCAGGGCCAAACTTAGGTAGGCAGGGAAGATAGAACTGAATGATGGGAGGAAGAAGGCAGAGGCAGAGTGATACCATGGAGCCATGGCCACAGTCAGACATGCCAAAAATCTGCCAGTAAGCCACTGCCACGTGGTGATACACAGATTAATAGAAATTGGTTAAATTAATATGTAAGAGTTAGCCAATAAGAAGGTAGAGCTAATGGGCCAAGCAGTGATTTAATTAAAACAGTTTCTGTGTGATTATTTTGGGTCTAAGCTAGCTGGGCAGCCAGGAAGAACAAGCAGCCCCTCCTCCAACAAATTCACCAATTTGTTGCAGCTCCTTTAAGAGAGGTTTTCCTTTCTGGGTCTGAGTTACTTCACTCAAAATGATGTTTTCTAGCTCCATTCATTTGCCTGCAAATTTCAAGATG
>LOJH01104069.1:0-13117 GCA_001685095.1 Ellobius talpinus
AGATTATTAGATATGGGTTAAGCAAGATGTGAGAGTTAAGCCAAAAAGAGGCTAAATATAATGGGCCAGGAAGTGCTTAAATAAATATAATTTCCACGTTATTATTTACGGGGCTAAGCTAGCCGGGCCGGAGCCAGGCGGGATAAAAAACAGGCCAGCCCGCTGCTCCCCTTTCACTACACAGTGTAGCTGACATCAAAACATTGACCCACTGTAATAGTTTAGCTGCTTTCTGGGGACAAGACCTTGACACATTACTGCCTGTGCTACTCTTAGAGTTGTTTGTCTCTTCTCACATGTGAGCTGTCATCTAGCATCTAGATCTTGGCCACTTCCTTTGAGAGGCATCTTTTGTTCTTTTATTTCCAGTAAGACTGGGGCTCTACTCAGAAGGTTCTCTTCCTTCAAAATTGTGGTTACTATTTTTGCTGTCTTTTATGATTGTTGTCTAGATCATCTCTACTAAACTGCATTGCCACCTTAATAGTGAAGGCTGCTTCTATTTTGCAGCACCTCATACAGTCATGACACACAGAAAGCAGCTAACATGTTGTAAATAACTAATCTAATTGGTTCCCTTCATAGATTCAGTGATGTGGCTGAGGCAAATACTCCTTTAACCTCACATGGTGTCTTCTTAGTTGACCTTACCACAGGGCACACAGGTGAAGTCACAGTACTGGGACCTGATCTCAGTTCCCATGGTCTCATGGCCCTCACCCACCATTACTTTGAAAACAGGTTGGAATCTTCTGCACAAAGAACTCTTAGGGAAAATTCATGAATATAACAAGACTTTATATTTTAACAGCAAATCATCCCAACATGGTTTAATGGGGGGGAGAAACAGTTTATTTTATAAAATGGAAGGGAATCATAACACAAGAGACTATTTTGAAAATTATGCTATTCTCAGGGAATTGGATGGAATTCATTATGTTGGGCAAAATAAGCCAGTCTCAAAAGGATGAATATTGCATATTTTCTCCCACATGTAGAAGCTAGATTTATCATATGTTTATATATATATGTATATATATATGTTATATGAAAACATATTTGGTAAAGGAGTAGGAGACATGATGAGTGATGGAATGAAAATGAATGAGGTACAATGATTATGTATGAAAATGGCATAGCAACCCATTATTTTATGTGATAATTGCAAACAATTGAAAAATAAAAATAGACAATCCTGGTTTGTTAAATTTCTTACCTTGTATTAGGATATCTTCGCCTCCACGGGTCAAAAAAAACCAACATTTTTATAGGAAAGGACAAAATATCTACTTTGTGAAACTTTTCTTGCCTAGAAGGACACCTTTCTTTCCATTGTAAGAATTAGGAGCTGCTCAGTTACCCAAAGATACGAGATGCAGGAACTGTCCTGTTTACAGATTGGTAGCTGGCAAGCTTTGTAACACAGGGAGGGACAGATCTGCATAAAACAATCGGAGGAAAATATGTGATAACTAATAAGTAGTGACTACAATTGGTAACAAGGTAACTACTCAACTCACCAAATACATCCACCAAAGCCTGTGTCTTATAAGCACTTAATGAAGTTTACTGAACAGTTGCTTCCTGTTCACAGATACAATTAACCTCAATTTGTTTCTGCTGAAATTTGTTGCTTTGTTTTATTTTCACAGTTTGCTTTAGTATCGAGTATCTTATTATCATCCAGGTCTACTCAGATGGATAAATTATACTTTAGACAATTTCTACTTTCAATACAATTCAAAACTCTTTTAAAGTATGTTTATTATTTCTAAAGACCACTATAATTATATTTATCTTAGGGTATGGTATTTGCTTGGCTGATACTTCAAACAGCTCATTTACTTTGATTCTTTATGTAGGAAAATGGTACTATTCAAAAACTGTATTTCATTGTTATTTTATGTGAGGCAAAGCTCAAAACTGTTAAAAATAAAAGACTTATGAGAAAATGTTAATCATTTTTGGCATGAGTAGATAGTCATGAACAAAAGTGTTTTTATTCTATTTTCTGCCAAAGCCTGGTCCCATTATTTAGAATAAAGCATAGTAAAATGGGATGAGAAAATTCAAACCAATAAAGGCAATAGAGGAAACCAGATACAATTTCTTATTGTCCTTTGTACACAGGGGAAGAATAGAGAAGGATGAATGAATTGTCAGAAGTCAACTACGCTTTCAACAGATAAAAAGAAATAGGAATTTTAAACACAGAGTAATTATTGCCAAGAGATGTTGTTGAAATAAACAGAATTCAAAGTTTGCTTCTGCTTTGGAAAACTATCCTGAACCAATAGATTCTGATGGCTGGAAATAACATTGAATGACCTATCCTGTGCAGTAAAATAAAGAACAATGCAGTCATAAACTGGGAGGATATGCAAATCTTTCAAAGTTATACAGGTGGATTCAGCAGCATACGCTGCCTGAGGATAATAGACCGTTAATTATCCATTCATGTGAATGAGGGCGGTGCAATGACAGAGAGGCTACAGAGCATGACGACTGGAATAGTTACAGAGGAGGGCATTAGGAACTCATGAAACTCACATCTGATGTGAAACTTAGAAACTCACATCCGATGCCAAGCTCTGCAGAAGCTGAATGTGTGCACTCTAACCGTGCTTCTGGCCTTTCAAGTTATGGAGATAACAGTTTAGCTAATGACCCTGCATTTCCTCATCTGTATCAAGAAAATAACAGCCTCTTTGTAGGTTTATAACAGATTTACTAAGTTAACTCTATAACCATATGAGACAGGTAATATACAATCAAGAAATGTGAGCTTCCATCATCATCTATGCTCATATTTTTTTAGGAATACTTTAAAAATATCTGACTTTATAGTTACACTATGAGAAAGTTTAGGTATATTTTTTTCTGACTAAAAGATTTGTGCACATGGAAGTTTAGAAGAAAAGCTACCAATATTATTGGCATGGATTAAAAGATTGTGTACACTTTCACAGACTACAAGATACTAGGCTAAGCACTCAGTGCAATTCTGCTGTATGGAAAATTAAGGTCTCATTTCCATGGCTTGTCATATATTGGATAAAGACAAAGTCAAGTCTTGATGAGTTGAGCTTCTCATTCTGTGCAACGCTAAGAACTATTCTCAAATTTTTGTAATCTCAAAGTATTAATACATTATTAAAATAAATCTCTATGCTGAGAGACTAGTTGAAGATAATTAAAAAAACTTCAAAATTCTGGAAGCTATCTTGATATTTCAGGTCATCAAATACATAGTGAAGCAATTTTAAAAAGTACAAAAAATTAGAATGAAAAATATTCCTTTTAGAAAAGTTGAAAGTAACAATTATTGCTGAACCAGCTCTCTTCTCAACTGGCTTTCTCAGTCCACTCCTTTCTTCCTCTGTGCCTTTCTCTTTTCTTCCTCTGATTTCTGCTCTTTCCTGCTTCTGCTTCTACTTTTTCCTGTCACCATCTGCTCTCATTGCTCATTGTGCACAATTGTGCTCATTCCTGATGCTTTATCTTGACTGTCAACTGCATAAACCGAGAGATGCCTGTGAGTTTAGTAAGTGCACCACTGGCATGTTTGTGAGGACACTTTCAGAGCTGATCCACCCATGAGATTTTTGTTCTATTGAATGAATGAATCCATAGGTTAAGTCATAATAGAATGACATTTGGTGCTGACATAGAAGCATGTCCCTGGACCTCTCCTGTGTGCTCCTACTCTGCATCCTGTCTGTTATGGGGTGAGTAGCCTCAGCCTTGGGTTCCTTCCAACACGATTTTTCTGCCTCACTGGGAGCCCATAACTAATAGAGTTAATGATTGTGATCTGATTTCTGTGAACTAAGAGTTCAAATAAATTGTTTGATTTAGGTTGTTTATCTTACTTGGTAATAGATAAAACGTTAACTAATATGCATGTGTATCTATTTTCAAGACTCAAAGGGGTAAGTGTATTCATAAGGAGGAAGGAAAGTTTGCCTTCTATTACTTTCTTGAGATAACTGTGAGGTTTCATACTGCCTATGGATTTTGAACACATTTGTTTTTTCACCAACACATGGTAGATGGAAGGGAAAGAAGGTAGGGAACCCTGGATTACGTTTGCAGGAATAAACTCAGCCTGTTCCTTCAGCAATCTCCCTGCTTTCTGAGCACTCTTTGTGTGTGCAATAAAGATATTCAGATGGCTAAGAGAAGGCTAGTGATAAGCCTTACATCATCCCATAACCCTTTAGTCCATGTTTACCAACTAAAGAGTATTAAACTCATTCAGAGATACAAAGAAAATAATTCTCACATACATTAGACTGCAAATATTACTGGGAGAGTAGGCACAAGCCCACCTAGTCTCACTTCATTTTATTTTTCTTTAATTGCTTTGCTAGTTTCATAATAAATTTATGATGGATATAGTACAATATTTGCAAACACTAATGTGAATAGCTAATTTATTAAGAGAAATATTTCATAAAATACCACTAAAAATTATTTGTTTTAACAGTTTCTTCACACTGCCTTCTTAAGGAGCTCAGTTAAGATCATACACCACCTTACTGTTTCATTGTTCAGAGGTGGATCTGGGAGGTAAACACAGAAAGAACACACCACTAAACTCTTAGTCAAAGACAACTGAATAAAAATGGAATAAATGTATCTTACTACAGAGACAAGCAGACAGGTAAGAAACATCAGAACACAGTTTCAGTGCAGATATGAGTTTAGTTTTCAGCCTGTCTCACCCTAAAGGTGTATGCAATAATGGATAAGATAGGATTGCTTCTTGGCTCCAAAGCACACCCAATCAAGTGAGACATGGGACTGATAAGAAAACAATTATCTTGCAATTTTATAATAAATACAATGAACTATCCTCCCAGTCCCTTTCTTCAATATCCTCCATCTGTCCTTTCTCTTTATCAACCCACAATCTTACTACGATCCTTATCAACCCAGTAAATAAAGATTTTTATGGTCAATTTACCTCTGTGCTGAGGTTGATTAATCTGTTTGTCCAGCTGTCATACAACTTTAGCCTCAAAGCCTTATTCAACACTAAACTTATTGACTTGCTGAATTGCCTAAGGAGTAAAGTTGTTTGCCTTTCTTCTTTTCGTTAATAGTAGCTGGCTGACTCAAAGGCACACAAGAGAATGGTAAAGAAATACACCATTAATTTGTCTTTCTGAAATTTTATAAAACATAGTTGTGTGGCATTAACACCAAAGAACTAGAAATTAGAGAAAAGGAAACTGATGCTCAAGACAATCACGTAAGAGAAACCTAGGTCGTTCTCATGTTGCAATAAGGCTCAGAGAATGACTTATAGATAGGCTCAGAATGTGTTTGAGCAAGCCAAGCATGCTAGTTCATGACTAGCCACAGCAATTGGCATACTAAGACAAGAGAATCAACTCTAAATCGAGAGTAGCCTGGGCTACACAGAAAGTTACAGGCTAGTCAATGATTCATAGCCAGAACCTATCTCAAGACACACACACACATTCACACACACGCACGTGCTCGCACACACACACAGGCACACACACCCCTGAATAAAAGCACAGAACATGTCTTCTCTTAGAGGCCTGAGAACTTTTTACCTGTACATTGGGAGACACACATGACTTAATATTCAGACTGAACAGGTCTTGAATCTGCTTCTCAGTTTTAGCAGGAGTCTGTCATCTCTTAGGGTGCTGATTTATGTAGTCATTCACAGACTAGGAAATGTGGTCATGAAAATGTCAACAAACCTCAAATACAATATCGCAAAATAACTTGGCTGGAAGCAAAATTCCCAAGTCATAACATCCTTTGTTGACCTAAGCAGGTGTGTCAAAGCAAGCCTGGTCCTAAGCCTCATCCCCTGAGTTAAAGGAGTATGAGCTAAGAGGGGCTAGCCTTTGGGGCATGGCATGATCCTAGATTCAGATAGAAATACAAGGTATTTCTTTAAGTACTCATTAACATGGCAACCATGTACATAATATGAAAGAGACGCTAAGAGGCAGAGCTTTCACTTGGGGAAAAATAGCAGACTTACTATCACAGCGCTACAAGAAAGACAAATGTAAAAACCTTGAAAATGCATTTAAAGAAAATGTAGAATTAAGTAAATATAAGCTATTTTTAATATTTAGGATTTAAATATAAGGCAAAATTTTCTTCCTTCTGCTTTTAGAAACATAATCACCACTTACAAGGAATTTTAAAAGATAAAATATACATGTGTATGCAAGTGCACACACACAAATATAGCTAAAGGATTTAATAATCAAAATTGGTTTCAGTTCATAATAAATTACCTTCTAATTGCCTGTTCTTTTTTATATTACTCATATTTTGTATCTATTGCTGAAAATTATGATCTAATTATTTATAGAGCAATTTCCATTAAAAGTACATTCTAAAAGCTTTATTAGTTAAACTACTTTGACTCAAAAAATAATTAAATAAATTCATCAAGCAAATAATTTTAATTTGGTATTAAAGAAACTTGATGAGAATAAAATGACAGCATTGTAGTATTTTCAGGTATTTTAAATACAGAAATGTTTGGGATTTAAACATGGAGAACAAAACCATGCTTACAAACAGGCTTAATTTTAAAGCTAATTTTATTACATTTTTGTTTGAAAAAAACACATTTTTTAATATTTATTTATTATGTATACAATATTCTGTTTGTGTGTATGCCTGCNGGAAATTGAACTCAGGACCTTTGGAAGAGCAGACAATGCTCTTAACCTCTGAGCAATCTCTCCAGCCCTGAAAAAAAAACTTTTAGTCCATACAAAACTTCCAGAAAAATCTTAAAACTGCTAAGTAACAAATTTTAAAATGCAGAAAAACAATCTGACTTATATCAACAGGAGAATCTCTAGGGAATTTGACATTCAGACTAAAAACACTTTTAATAGGTTTTCTAATTAAAACTCAGCATCATAAAAAATAACCACTAAATTTAATTTCCCACTAAGTATAGTTTTACATCATTCTTATTAAAACCATGTTTTATTAGATTTCTTAACTAAATTAAATGTTGAGCAGTAGATGCATTTATTACAGTTTATATGCCTTAAAATTCACAAAACTACCATATTTAGCCAAATTAGATGCAGTTTTAGTCAGGAGCCCATTTTACTGAAATGTCTCTTACAAATCCATTGAGCAGTAGAAGATGATTGCACATAAACACTGCATAGCTATATGTCATCTCCGTATGTGCATGTTCTCAATTTACATCTAGTGTATCCAATTTTTCAGCAAATAATCCCAAATGGACTGAACATTTCCTAGTATTAGAGAGGAATTTTCAAATTATAGAAGAACCCATGGCAACTGCCATAAGGAAGGACAGAGACGAACCCTACACAACCTCTCCTTCTGAAAGAAACTTAGAAAGCATTGGGTGGAACAGCATTTGAGCAGACTTTGCACTTGCCGTGGCTGCCATTGTGGAACTCTGGGGTAGCAATGGAGAGTTGGAGAGAAGTAGGTTGGAAGCACCGGCTCCTACACGTCCATCTAGTTTGATAGGTCTCAAAGGACACACACAGCAACTCAAAAGGCTCTAAATTTGAAGATAAATTTTAATGCAGGAGATTTATGCTGCAAGTTAAGCACACAGTCTAAACTGAGATAGAAGAAAATGTGGGACCCAATTTCCTCTCTCTCTACTTTCTGATTCATCTTGCAACCAGAACATTCTATTTTTAATCCACACCATTCACACTTCCCCAGGGCTATTGTAATTCTACTTGTATAGGTATTGCTGCTAACTGAAATAGAAATGCACTCAATTTCAAGTACTATTTAATTTGGTATTCTTAAAGGTCAGGCTACTCTAGAGCTTTTAGAATGGACCAATGGAATGGGACAAATTTCATATAGTTCTGACACCTTATGTTTATTTTTATATTATCTAACCATTCTACTATTCAATTCACATGTGGAATGGATGGGGATGATTAACTCCTTGTCCATTACTCTTGTCCACAATCTACTTAAGGTCCAGTTACTTTTTAGAATTATACCTCTGAATAGGATATTGATTTCCATTTTGACTACCGAACACTAAAGTACTTGTACTATTTAAGATGTATTTTATGAAATGTATATATTCGAGGGAGGCAGAAAACCCCAGAAAGGAAGCAAATTGACTCAAAGAAGCTGTTTACTATAGAAAAGAAAAAAGCTGAAAACAATATAAAATATTTAAATAGTTTTCTTAAGAACATATTTTAGGGCTACTATTTTACATTATTATTTGGGGGAATGTTCTCTTATTAGTGTGTTACTATAGGAAGTACTCAAGTAATGCCAAGCAGCCATCCCAGTCCTCTAAGAGAGACTTGTTGAGATGTGCTCATCTAACAAGGCCATACAGAACTTAGTGGACTTTTACCAGATTAATTTTTCCAGAGGGTATTCAAAGTAAGAGGTGCTGAAATCTCAGAAACTGTCTTCTAAATGTTTACTTAGGAACTCAGTCTTATAAGCAAACTGTGTCTTCTATTCAGAAGAAAGGAATTAGAAACACTAGATCCTGAAAATTACTCAGATGTTTTATTCCCATAATAACCTGGGCATAAGTAACACAAGATATAATGGTTAATCTTCATGGCTAACTTGACTCAGTTTAGAATAACCATGTACACAGACCTGTGTGTGTCACTGGGGGTATTTCCAGAAAAGTTTAACTTAAGAAGGAAGAACATTTCTGAATGTGAGTAACACTACCCTGTGGACTGGAATCTTTGATTATACAGGAAAAGGGAACTGAGCATAGAAAGTCATCTCTTTCTGACCAGCTGCCTTCTGCCACATACCTACCCCACTAAGATAGTCTATATCCATTCTACAATCTTAGGAGATAATACAATGTGGCCAGTTTATCATGTGATAATGTTACTGCAATGAGAAACTAACTACTTCAATGAGGAATAAAGCTAATTTTATCTATTTTTTGATATTCTAGGGGCTAAGATTTCATTCTGCAGCCTGGACTGGTCTTAACTCTATATTCTCTATTTTTAATCTCCTGCATGCTGAGACAGCAGATTTATGCCACCATTCCTCACATAACATATTTTATACTATCATTTAATTATTTTTTCTGAAGTTAATATTCCTAATTGCATCTTCTTGGTAGTGACATAGGTATTAACTCACATCACAATTTATTATATATAATTTAACCATGATTGTTGTAAGATCACATATATGCCTATATAATTACATATGCAATTTACAGTATAGTGTTTGTATTTGAATTAGCCACTAAAATCCAATGTAATGCTTTTTTAAATAGAAAATAACCTGACCAGTTGGACTATATCAAAAGAATTTTTATAAAGCACATATTATGATGAAACATGAAATATTAACTCTAGTCAATGAATCACACAATTCTAGATGCTATTAGAATTATCAAATGTATTATTGAACAAAAATCATGGAATATATATTTTACATGTTTTAAAAGCTAATTTTTGGTGGAAGTTGAAGTGACTGTTGAAAATGAATTTGCATGTATTTTTTTCTTTTCTTTTTCTAGACATTTCCACACACACAGATACTGAATGAATATCTGTTGATCCAGTAATGAAATAGTAATGAGTGACATAACCTTCAGAAGATGGAAGAGCAGGTATGTGATGGTGTTCCCATGACATCACATCCTTCAGGGACATCATATCTGCCTTCATTTATGGAAGAGTACCAATGTTCACGCAATGGTACAATCACTAGTGACACATTTCTGAGGATGTGTCCCTGCATGACTACACCAAACACAACACAAAACCCAATTTGCCAAAAACAAAACAAATAAACAAACAAAAATCTCAAGAATCATAACAAACCCCATACTTTGCTGCATTGGTTCAGTTGACAGAGCACAATCACAGCACTGTCCAGCTACCTAAGGACACTGGGTTCATGAAGTTATTGTCCAATAATAGATGTTAAGAGCAGTAATATACATTTTCTGTTGTAAACCTTCGGCTTTAAAGCTGATTAATATGAAAAGCAGACAATTATAAGGATGTACCTCAACTTTCTTTGACACCCTTCTTATTGTTTTTTAAGGAAAAAAACGAAAAATGCAACAACTCACTGTGACTACAAAAAGAAAGATCTGTTATAAAATTTTTGAGTTAAATCGGGTACAAATATCCACTTACAAAAAATATATATCAAAAGTAGTTCACAGTAGAGTATTTAATTTAGGAAACCAAGTAGATTGCTTTGTAGAAAAAATTGACCCTACCAACGGGAATCAGATGCATCATTAAACCGAAGCTTTAAGTCTGCTCCCAGGGCAGATACTCTCCTCAGCTATCCTGTACCAGGCACCCTCAGAAAGCAAGTGTCAGAGACTTCAGGCAAAATAACAGCCCAGAGGAGGAAAGGTGGTTTGCTGCTGCTCGAGGAATCATAGCATCTGAGATGTAAAAGTGAAGAACTCACTGGATGGCATTTTTACCTGGGATCTGTTTAAATGGGTACCATGAAATGAAAGTAACAAACAGGCAGTCTCAGAATCCAGGAGGCAGTATATGTTAGCTCTGGAGATGTTTCCTGAAACTCTGAACCACAGCCATTGCATGCCCACACTGTATTCACAAAAAACTCCCTGGCCTCCAGAGCAACTCTGAGGACCACACGCTTCCTCACTTTAAGCAAACTCAAATGTAATCAAAGTCTTTAGGTGAATTTAACCCAAAAATATTCTTTTAAGCCTATTAAACTATTTAAACATGGAAACGGGATTTCTTTAAACGAAAATAGGAGTAAAATGTTTCCTATGCAAAGACCGTGATTTTCACGTTTCTTATATTTTTGTTTCTTTTTAATCAGAGTCTATGTATTTCCTGTCTTTATGTTTTTACTAAGTGAGGGAAGCAACATGGACTGCAAATGAGCCAAAGAAGCTATTCTACACTGATCGTGAAATAAGTCTCTCATAAATTCTTCATTCAATGTCTGTCTTCTTGACCTTTGCTTAATTATCTGACCCAGCGCAAGACATTTTCCTGCCTTTCTTCCATCTCCCCAATATATCAGAATTTTATGAATAGATTACAAATCTTCCAAAACATAGACAAATTAAAACAAAATAGAAAGGCTTTAGTTTTCACTTTCCATTTTATATGATGCTCAATAAAGACACTATGTAAACCTGCCCATGCCACAACTTCTGGAATTTCACAAAGCCACAGCGTTGCTACTTCAGGCTCTTCAGCAAAGATTCGCAGCTTGATGCTAAAGAAAACTGGAACAGTTTGCTCTAACTTTTAAAATTGTTTGTTCAGATTTTAAAAATCACCTTGGTTAGGTTTCACTGGATATGAGGCTGAGACAGTAGGACTAGAAATTTGAGGCTAGCCTGGACTGCATGGAACCCTGTTAAAATGAAATAACACAGAGAAAATACAAGGACAATAAAAGATTTTAGACACAGTGAAATGGAAGTTTTAGCCAATTATTAAAATAGGAGTTTATATCACAATTTCTCTTAACATTTTGGACACATCTGATTTGTGGGTAGAGACAAAGGAGCTCTCTGTACCAATACAATAGTACCCTTCACTGTCTGACACCACATGCAGTTATTTAAATTTAAATTATATGCTATTCATACTGAAATACTCCCCACTCAGACGAGCCGTCTGTTGAGTCCACAGTATGGACTGTGACCACCATATGGAGCAGCACAATCCTAGAATATCCTCATCCTCAGAGATGCCCACTGTGTCACACTTCCTCCTCTTTCTCCAAACTTCTCTTTAAAACATCTCCCTGCGCTTTCTCCTCAACAGCCAGCTTCTGCTTTGCACAGACTCTTCTTGCCCAATCTAGCTGTTTGTAACTGCAGAACTGTTAGAACTCTAGCCACAAAGGATGTCTTTGACATATCTGGAGATGTCACACTTGTCTCCAGGGGGAAACATGTGACTAACATATTGTCAGTAGCTGTATGGAGGCTGCTAGAAATCTGCCCAGTGAGTCAGGGATCAACAGTGTGGAGGCTGAGAAGCTCTGCCCCATAAACTCTACATTGGACTCACAATGGGATGCTCGCCCAAAATTTGATTAGCGACATCATTATCTTACGTTCTCAGACACTCCAAAGACTAATATACACCATCCACAAGGAAGTATTATATCCCAACTAACCTAGACTTAGGACTTAAAACATCACAGCAACTTTAAAAAGACACATATTTTAAAATGTTATCACTATAAATTCTTATTTTTAAAGAGCAAAATGGTTTCTCATACAAGCTAGATAGATCATTTTCATTTCTTCATATTATATCTTACATGAAAGTTGGGACTATGACCTTTAAATATTTTATTTATTTGTTTACCATTATATACAAAGATACACACTCATATGTTGGCACACACAATATTTTATAGACACATGCCAATAAACACACATATACAAATATATAATCTTGTAAAAGGATGATTAGGTAAGAATGGCCTAAGATAAAGAGCAGACTATCAACATAAAGCAAGCATGATAAAGCAGTACAAATGCATGCAAGTGTTTGTGGGTTTGTGTGTACATACACATGCACACAGGGCTATAAGTAATTACACGGTGTGCTGGGAGCATGAATTACTTAGGAGAATTCCATCATCGTGAAAAAGAAAAGAAAATATCTACAATTCATTTTGCAAACCATAATTATGCTGGAAAGTTACACTTTAATTATTTAAATGATGGAACATGTAAGAACTGTCTGAAATGGAGAACATGACAGGAAACTCGGAGTATGAGAAGATTTATGAATTAATAATTCTTGCAAAACAGAAGAGAAAGGGTAATAAGTGAGAAAGTAATGTAGTTTCATATGGTAATGAGTTCTTTGAAGAATATTAACAATCAGGAGATAGAGAGAGGGAGGTGGACCTTAGGCAGACGTCTTTTTATAGATATCATGTCTTGAAAAGAAAACTGAGGATTCATGTGGGTGCAAATGTTATTGGAAGTAACATTATTAGATTACCTCTCCCAGGTGGTGACTATGAGGACAGAGTTAAGGAATACACCCATCGTGGACAGAGTTAAGGAATACACCCATCGTGGACAGAGTTAAGGAATACACCCATC
>LOJH01104087.1:459-10809 GCA_001685095.1 Ellobius talpinus
GGAGGGCCTTGGACTTCCCACAGGGCAAGGTTCCCTGCCCTCTCTCAAGCAGGGAGGGGGAGGGAGGAGGATGAGTGGGGGAGTAGGAGGGAAATGGGAGGAGGAGAGGAAGTGTAAATTTTTGAATGGAAAAGTAAAAAAAAAGAAAGAAAGGTCTGGGGAATAGATAGCTCAGCAGTGGCATGCCTGCAGAGTACCCATGATGCTCTGGGTTCAGTACCACCGAGTGAGAGAGGCTGGGGAAAGACTGGCTTCCTGAACACATTGCTCAAAATTGCATCCAAACACACTGCAGCACTGGAAGCTGAGAAAAGCCTGGAAGAATTCTTTTCACATCTACAGAAACGGAACAATCTGGGAGAGTTTTCACAGCTATAGAAACGGAACTACGAAAGCACTGCAGCATTGAAGAACAGACTTTCTCACATTTCCCCAATCGCATCGTCTCAGATCTTAAAACACAATGTTATCAATAAAGATATTAAAAATTTTAATGAATGTGCCCAGTTAGGGATTATTCTAAGTTGCTTAAAATCTATCGGAAATCATTAATCAAAACAGTCAATGTGTAAAATGACTTTTTGAACATTCCTAGAAAGCTGTAATTATTGCACAAAAAACCTTTTAAGCAGAAAACTTGATTTATAAAGTCAAGGGGAAAACTCAACTAATAAACAATGAGCACATATAAATAGATGAGGTGATTTTTAAATATTAGAAGTGTGTTTTTTACAGTTGTGGAACTTGGTGATATTTAGATCTCAATAAAAGTTCTGAAGACAGCTTTCTTGCTGGGTCATCCCTCTTAGAGGACAAATACAAAGGAGGGAGTTGTTTGCCTTTTTGTAAGTATGCCTCCCGTTCTAACATGATCAGTCCATTTAGGACATGCACAGACTCCCCAGTGTCTAGTGCCCATAGCTGTCTTCCCTCATAATACTCTTCTGATGGTAATTAAGCTGCACTACAAGTAACTAAACTTGGTTTTGTGTCATAAACCGAATGAAAATTTTAGAAAATTTATTAAATATATTTGCTAAAAAGAGATATTTAGAGCAGAGAACAAACAAGATTAAAGTACTTGGGAACTGATATATTTACATGTTTTTAAATAAAAATACATTTTAAAATAGTTTTATTTAGTAAAATTTTACAGAACTTACCAAGTACATTGTTACTTACAGAAAGATTTTTTTTAATCTCATTAAAAATATGACATGCCTGGCCTTGCGGTGGTGGCACACTCCTTTAATCCCAGCACTTGGGAAGCAGAAGCAGGATAATCTCTTTGAGTTCAAGGCCAGATTAGTCTACATAGTGAGTTCCAGAACAGTCAGGATGACTACATAGAGAAACCCTGTCTCAAAAAACAAAATGACATACCAACATGTGTGTTGGCACACACCTTTAATCTCAGCACTTGAGAGGCATAAGGAGACAGATCTCTGTGAGTTCAAGGCCAACCTGGTATACATATACAGAGTCCAGGCCAGGAAGGGCTGGCTGTATAGCAGACCATATGTCAAGACAAAACAAGAACAAAATGATGTATCTAGAAGAGTCAATTGAGAATATCAACATTTGTAACATTATTCATAGAATTTAATTCTGACCAGGAGTGTGGATAAATGTGTGAGAATATCAAAATAATCAGATCTTGCTTAAAGCTGCATTCTTCTGCAAAGTTCATGTAACATGATATTGGTGATATATGAGATTAGGAATCTGATTAAAGAATATGAATGTATGAAAAGTTAACATTGTCCTCTTAATTTCTTGTAATCAATACGTATACTACCTTTTTGTTAGCATATAGACACATATAGATTTGTAATGTTATGATTTTTATGCCTAAAGACATTTTTTATTTTATTTTGCAAATAAAACCATTACTTTTCTGAGTGGAACTATTGTTTCCTTAAAGAACCTCTAGGCTTTTAATAATAACATTATAGGTATACCAAGAAACAAATCGGTGTGCATGTGGATATGTGTGTGCACATTTTTGATACATATGTTTTACAATTTAGTTATTTTGTGCCTTTTTTACCTTTAAAATATTCTATGTTGGACATTATGTAGTTAGCTGTAGCCTGTTTGAAAGAGGTACAGCCTTGATTGCTGTGATGTTTTTCTTAGAGAACAAATTAAATTCCTTGTAATTATCGTGACCTCATTACCATGGCAATTTTACAATCAAGCTTCTATTTTGCCAAAGTCACTTTTATTGAACTACATGTGCAGGGATTATCATTTTTTTGGTTGGATTTGTCTATATCATCTCCAGCCTTTGATTCTTGAACACATTTCTCTAATTAAAATGTGGGAGATGTCAATAAAAGCTATAGACTACAAAGCAGTCATTCTCTATTTGCTTCCCTTTTAAATATTCTTGAGGATCAAAATTAATCTCAGAACAGTCATTTCCCCTTAATAAGTAAAGTAAAACATAATGTTAAACCTCAGCAGTGTGTGGCTCCTCAGAGGAAACTAGACTGTTAAAGGAGATGCCCCTAGGATTAAATGAAATGCCACTTATTGCAGGTTTGTGTCTGGAATAAACATCCTAGATTTTCCTTTGCAAGCATTTAATCTCATGACCTGTTAGGCAAAAGCTATGCATGAACAAGCCAGGAAGTGACATGGGAATGATTGGTGCATTATGCAAACAACCATAGATAATATATGTTCTCAAAGAGAAGAATGAGGTTTTTCCTGTGTTCAGTACCTGCTGTAAAATACTACAGATGATGCAACAGCCTGGGAAACCCCAAATCTGAAGAAAATCTGCCACCAGGTTCCTAAAACAAAGGACAGCAGCCCACTTCCTATTTGTAAATTGCTCTCACAATCTGATTGCTGAAGGGTCTTTTCCCCAAAATACCTTTTGTATAATTGGAAGTAGAACAAGCAAGGCACATTGCAGAAGGAAAATAAGATGGCAGGTGATGACAAATAGAATATTGAATATTTAGTAACCTGGCACTGAGAGGATAAGGATGAAAACATAAAACTCAGATGAAATAATTTAAAAGTATTTTGTTGATGGTTTAATTTTTTTTAAAAAAAAATCTGCAGTCTCATCCCTAAGACTTGCACTGTTTCATTTACTGATGTTCTAGAGGTGAAAATGAATCACTAAGAAAAGGTTAAATTATTCACAATATTTGGGAGGGAATATGTAAAACTCATGGTGTAGATCTGCACATGAAAGTGGCATCTATCTCCAGCTGTAACAAGCCAATTTATTTTGAAACTTTCATAATTTCTTGGTACCAGATACATATGGCACTATTAAAGTATGTATATGGATCATTGATTGTAAACAAGAAGCTTACTGTTGAGAAAACAGATAAAAGATGGCTTTGCAAGTATCTCAACCTGTCAAGTGCTAGCATTACAGGCATGTACCACCAAGTTCAGCTTTGAGAATGACTTTAAAATTAGCTGTTGGATAAATGTAGATAGGCTTGAAAGAGAGAGAAAAAAAGTATAAAGAGTCATAAAATAAAGTCAATGCTTTAAAAAAAGGGTAAAGTCTTTAAAGAGACAGAGGACAGGTAGTCATAGATTAAAAGGAGTAAAGAAAAATAAGCCATGTAATGATGAACTATACACAGAGAGTCTGGATTATGTATA
This sequence comes from Ellobius talpinus, assembly GCA_001685095.1. NCBI lineage: Eukaryota > Metazoa > Chordata > Mammalia > Rodentia > Cricetidae > Ellobius > Ellobius talpinus. The sequence continues at coordinate 4,099 of LOJH01104087.1, forward strand.
TTATTGTGTTTTCTTTGAATTTTNTGATTCCAAAATTTGAGTCTAAGGATATGTTGCTTTGGAAAAGAGGTTCTTCTTATGTTTTCTCAGAAGATGAGAACCTGTGGATTGCTTCCAGACCAATATGGTTTGATGAACCAAAATTTAGGTAGGCCAGAGGATTGGACTGAATGCTGGGAGAAAGAAGGGCAGAGTAGGGAGATGCGCCATGAATCTCCTGGAGATAGACATGCTGTAACTTTGCTGGTAGGCCATGACCTCATGGTGATATATAGAATAATAGAAATGAGTGAAATTAAGATGTAAGAGTTAGCCACTAAGAAGCTAGAGCTAGTGGCCAAGCAGTGATTTAATTAATATGGTTCCTGTGTGGTTATTTCTGAGGTCTGGGTGGCCGGGAAACAAACAAGCAACTAAGCTCCCTCCTCCTGCACATAGCTGGTAACATCTCGATATCAAAGTTTTCAATTTTTTTCCTGATGTTGAATAGCTTGTTCACTGCAATTTTGTTTAGGAATTGAAATGAAGGAACTTATGGTCTATTTTATAGATATGGCACTTGGTAAGGATATCAGACAGTTCCTTTTTTTAAAAAGAAGAGACCTCAAGACCTATAATACAGCTAGAGTGATGTTGTGATGCTTTTTTAAAGAACCTAGGAGACAGCTGAGTGATAATACTAGCATTGGGCCATAGACTCTGAAGCTGCAGTTGACCAACCTCAGTGTACAAAATGATTTGTAAAGTGTCTATCTTCAGCTGTCTTGAGGCTGGCAAGAAGCCTTCATTTTTATCAGCCTGACACCCCCCAAACTGTCAAGTACCAGAAAATAGAATAATTTCAATCTGTTCTCTTAATGTCTCAACAAAAGGAACATTAAGATTCACTGTTGAGAAATACCTCATTTATGAGTTGTGTTTTATATGTCCTGGCAGGATTGTCAGCCATGAAAGCATCATCTTCGCTTTTCTAAATTTATCAGAGAATATTGGTGAGTGGCTGAAACAAAATTGCTTTGATTTTCTAATGCCATATTTGCTTTTGATGCTAAAACTTCCTATCAATTAATGGGCTAAAATTAAGGATAGCCCTTAGGGGAAGCATGTGAAAATATGACAGGTCTTCATTTGTAAAAGTTAAGTGGTGGAAAATGGAATTGCACTATTTAATAAATTGTAATTTAGGCACTGAGAAAGGAAAGAGATTTATCAATGCACAGAAAAATACATTTCATATGTTTAAGCCATAGTTTTCCTGAACAGTCTTCAGTCATTAAATATGTAAACTGTTTCATTTTGCAAGGACTTTAAAGTGACAAAAATCAAACAGTTTGAAAAATGGTAAAAGATGAATTACAAATGTCAAATATAATGAAGTCACTCTCTTTGACTATTCCCCTTGTCTATTCTCATTTTCAAATCTTAACTCCATTACTGTCCTCAGGCTGGAGTCTTTGTAAATGACATGCAGCTCCCATTACAAGCCCCACAGGTTTTGAGCATAGGTTAACTACAGCATGTGTTTCAATGGATGCAGATTTTCTTTAACTGTATACCAGTGGATGCCTAAGCTACTCAATTTATTCTGTACTATGCATTTCTCTTTCCATTTACACTGATAAATTTGATGGGCTAGAATCACCATGAGCCTGAGTATTTTTGTGCAGTATACCATGACCAGTTATTCTGCTATATAATTAATGAAGCCAGTCCTACATATTTTCTTAATCTTGAGCCCACAGGACTATCCAGATGACTGGAGAATTTCTGTACATATGTCAACATCTCTCCACTGCTCAGTTTTGCCTTATTTTTTGGATGACAGTCCTGTTTCTTGAGTTCAGACCATCCTGATAATGTTTTTATTATCATGGCAATATACCTGTCTCACTCTTTATTGGTTTATTTTTTTTAGTTAAATGTAATTTCCATTTTTGCTTATATTATCAGGCATACATTTTCTTTACTTGAGCTGAGTAGGACCAGAGTGAGGGCAGGGGAGAGAAGGCTTTCACGCATGCCCAGCCTGTGTTGTTTCTGTGCTGTAGGCATCCCAGGATAGCTAGCTGCTGAATGTGACCTAAGACATTAGTAGATGATGAGATTGTGTTGAAATGTCAAAAGGTTAAACACTCATTATGGAAGTTAGTTAGCTGTCAACTTAACACAATCTAGAACTTTCCAGGAAGAGTCTAAGTAAGGAATTATCTATATCCCATTGGTCTATGGTCATGTCTGAGAGGGAAAGTCTTGACAGTTAATGGAGGTGTGAAGACCTCCCTGAGTGTGGGCAGAACCATTTCATGAGCTGTGCCCTATTTTATGTAAGAGTGAAGAAACTCCAGGCAAGCCATGTTGATACATTCATTTCTTTTTGTGTTTGACTGTGACTCATACTTGAGTTCCTGTCTTGACTTGCACAAAATGATGGACTATACCTTGGAATTATAAACTGAATAAACCCTTTCTTTCCCAAGTTGCTTTTTGTCAAGATATTTAACACAGAAACAGAAATAAAAGTAAGATACTCTTTCAGGGTTTTCTATTGCTATGAAGAGACACCAGAACCATGACAACCCCTATAAAGGAAACCTTTAATTGGGGTGGCTTGCTTATAATTTCAGAGGTTCAATCCATTATCAACATGTTGGGGAGCATGGTGGCATGCAGGCAGATGTGGTGCTGACGGAATAGCTGACAGTCCTACATCTTGTAGGCAACACAAAGTTGACTGATTGTCACACTGATGGAAGCTTGAATAAAAGAGACCTTAAAACCAACCCCCACAGTGACACACTACTTTCAACCAGGCCCCACCTCCAAATAGTGCCATTCCTTTTGGGGGGCATTTTCTTTCAAACCACCACAGATACCCCTACAAGGTAGTGTGAAAATAATTTATTTCAGACATTTTATTATCCTAAATGACTGTCTGTTCTCTACCCAATACTATTAATAAAATTTCAGGTATGCTCATGTTTAAAGGGTTTCCTGGGATCTAGGACTTTAGAAATTGCTAGAACTAGAATGGCCTTGGCAAGATATTGGCTCTTATTAGAGAGCTTGTTTTGATCTCATTCCCTGTGAACAAAGTTCTAAAATACCTTTATATGTGAGAAAGTCACTTTCAGTGACAAACTTTGACACATTGATTGCATGCCTATGTCTTCTGTAAGTGTGCCCTTGAGGACCTTTATTCTGCTATTAATGTGATTAAAACACTGCAAAATGTATGCTATGAAGTTCAAGTGACATTTCTTTTGAAATAATTATAAATGAACTACTTTCAATTAAGCTGGTGAGTGTTCTAGAATGTGTAAAGGACATATTAAGGATCCAAGTAGTCATTTTTAGGGATAGTGTCATTATTCTGTTCTGTATAAGTGGATATTATACTCTCTTAAGCATATTTAACTTGGTATAGAAAGAGTAGTTAATCTGAAACTGTGTGATTGATCCAATTTGCTTCCAAAGAGAATCTGAGTGGAGCACCGGGTGAAGGATTTGAGTAGGCCTGATCTCTGGCTTTTTCTCATACCCATTTGAGGCATTCACATTTCTAACAGTTCAGTGTTTTATAAATGACTTTCCATTCCAAGGTAATGTATCTTTGCTAACAGGCTCTACATTTAATGTTGTGTGAACTACCATGTAGTGATTGCTGTTAAATGCTTTTATAATTAAATCTATAGTGAATGGATTTCTTTATCTTTCCAAGGCAGTTTCCTGCTGTGTGTTTAAACTTGTGGCAATTTGGAGTATTGTCATAGAAAATGTGAAGCATGTGGCTGAAATGAAATTGCAATTACTTCCCCCGGAGGGCAATATTCCTTTTGTTAAAGAAGTAGGCATGAGGTTGCATTTGTGTACTTAGTTATGTAATCTGTCTCATCACCACTGAGCCGTCTCTCCAGCCCCGTCATTTATAGCTTTGAAAAGGTTGTATCTTTTATGAAATCTATGAAAATGTAAATAGAAAATAGCCTGACATATAATACAGAGATGTGTGTCGTGCTCACTTTTGTCATGGGAACTGTCACCCTCTCTATAGGAAGCTTGGTTAGTGGAGGTTGGACATACCAACTCAGGAGTTAGCTTGAGTTAGAGCTCTAATGGTTTATCTACTTTCAGTACCACTGGAGTCATTTATCAATTGTTGATAAGCCTATAAAATACCCAAGAAACAGTACCAATGGCATAGAGCTAGTGCAATTTAATGTGCAGATGCATGTTCTACTCAGCATGGTGGTTAGTGCCTACTCAGTGCCTCTCATTATAGTATTACCAGTATCCCAACAGGAAGCTGAACTGCCTTTCTACCTAAGAAAACTACATGGGTGAACAACATTTCAAATTTAGCCTTCAAAATAGGGAATAAGTGCTGAGCAAAAATGTTTTTTAATTATAAAATCCTTTATGTATTCTGTCTCACACTGATCTGTTTCATTGCCAAAAACTGTGGTATAAATCTTAATTTTCTTTAAAAAATTATAGGATGAATAAAACCTATGGAATTGTTACTGGGGAAAACTGAGAATCCTTTTTGGGTTCTTTTTAGAGTGTAGGAGAAAAAATCCTGGCAGTTTCCTGGAGGAAGGAAATATTATGTAAAAGAGAAAATCTGGCCCTTTGTATTGAAGGTGAACAAGCATACACAGGGAAGAAAGGGCCTGGAATATCAAGGAACTTATATGTCTATGTCTGTGGTTGCCAGCAGAAGTAATAATGAAAATAAATGCTTAGCATTGAACCGTAGCATCTGGTTCTAGGCACTGTGTCTCAATGTAAACAATTGTACCAGAACACATGGTTAGAAACATGAATGAGAGACAGCTTATTAAAAAGAAAAAAGACAGGGCTGAGCATTGTAGTACATGCCATTAATCTCAGTACTCAGGAGGCAGAGGCAGTCAGAACTCGAGTTCAAGGCTAGCCTGGTTTACAGAGTAAGTTTCAAGATAGTTAGGACTGCACAAAGAAACCCTGTCTCATAAGACAAAACAAAATAAAACAGGACAAAAACAGTCCCAAGAATAGAAGCGAATTTATTGCTCAATATATAATTAGATGGCAAAGACATAAAGAATTACATCTTGAATTGACCAATCCCTGCTGACTAGCTTTCATAATGCTGAAGAAGAAAGATGTCAACAGTTTATCTAACATTGGTCCTTGCATGATACAATACTGATTGCCAAGTAAAATGTGCCCATTGGTACTATAGTGACATGATGTTTATGGAGACAATCAACTCGTCTATTGTTTCAATTTTATTTCTGCTCCACAAGAGAGAATTCATGCATGGCCAATATCCATGACTAGGGAAGTTATAAATTACAGAGAAACCTTACTGATGTTTTTCCAAATGGTCATGCCTTCTTAACATTTATGTTTATATGTGCTGTGTTTATATGTGCTGTTTCCAAACTTGGTTAGAAAGCATCTTATTGCAGGGGTAGTAGTTAAAGTGCTAAGAGAAAGTGACTGTTAGAGCTCAGCCATAGATAGGACAGCTCTATCATACCCCTGCAAGGCTCAGGGAACATCATGGAAGAAGGTACTGAAAAAGGATAAGATCCAGTGATGGGAGGCAGTGCTGTGGAATGTACCTGTGGACATAATATGGCTGTTATACATGAACTCATAGGCGCTTGAGTTACCTGCACAAAGTCAAGCTAGTTAAAAGTCCGAGCTCAAAGGCTGAAAAGATGTTCAGTGGTTAAAACCATATACTGCTCTTGGACCTAAGTTTAATTCCTACCATACATGACAGGTTGCTAAAATTATGTATAACTCTTAGCTGGGGATGGTGATGGCAGAATCTGATGCCTCTTGCCTCCTGGAGCTGAAAATCTACGAATACATGCCTATGTCAACATACAGCTACATACAGAAATGTAATTTCTTAAAAAAATTCATGAGAAGGAAATTCTAACATGAATATTAGCAATTGATGGTTGCTAGGAGGATGAATTCTCTTTGGTTCCCCATTTCTCTTTGGATGAACTCAACCTATGTGCAAATGGGCAGCACTTATTGGACTTAGCAGGTAAAATAAATGAATGAATAAAAATTAGGAGGACATGAATTTGGGAGCAAGACATGGTATGGAGTCCTAGGGAGAGTTGAGGGTAAAGTGAGGAGTGGATGTGATCAAGATACATTATATAAATGTACAAAAATTTCAAAGAATAATAAAAAAATCCCCACATGTTCTGAAGCTAATGAGTGGAAGACGTGCCCTTCCCCCAAAGGGCTAGGTTCTGTGGCCCATGAACCTTTATAGTACATTTCTATATCTCATACTTCTCATACTTATATTTTACAAGCTTTTCCCATACATATTTTGTTGTTAAAGACATTCAAGTGAGGAAGATTGATGTGTGATATCCTTCTGTATATATGTTTCTTTATTGGTTGATAAACAAAGCTGCTTTGGCCTTTGGCAGGACAGAATAAAACCAGGCAGGAAATCCTATCACAGATATATAGAGATGTAGTGATAAGGGAGCGGGCCTGCTTTTCGTCCTGCCAGGCTCCCGCATGGCTAGCTTATACCTGGAAATAACAACACACAAATTGTATTCTTTTAAGCACTGCCTGGCCCATATTATCTAGCTTCTTCTTAGCTAACTCTCATATCTCGATTAACCCATTTTTAGTAATCTGTGTACCACCACGGGGTCATGGCTTACCGGGAAGATTCTAACC
>LOJH01104135.1:574-10863 GCA_001685095.1 Ellobius talpinus
AATTTAAGTCAAAAGATATGTTACTTTGGAGAAGAGGTTTTTCTTTTGTTTCCAAAGGAAATGAGAGGCTGTGGATTCATTCTGGGTGAAGAAAAATCAGGTTTGAGCAAGGAAGGCCCCTGAAAAATCTCCAATAGAAGCAGATGGCCCAGATGATCCAACATTTCAGAGGACCTCTGTTGCAGTTTCCTCTGAGTACTACATCCAGAACAGTTTCAAGACTGCTAGCTGAGATGATCAAGCTTCACAGAATATTCCAGTCAGGACTTGACCATAACTCTAAATTTTTTTAGGTCAAGATTATCAGCACCCCCAATCAGCAGGAAGTCACCTAGAAAATTATGCCCACATTCCCCCCAAAAATGGATTATAGATGTTTGTCTTTGTTTAGAGTGTTGGCTACAAGCTGTTACGGATAATGGTCAGGAAAAAGCTATCCAAAAGAGATTAGATTTAGAGTTCTTGCTTTGAAAAGAAAAAAGGTGGGGGAAGTAATGTAGGACAATGGTCTTTTACCCTGTAAAGATCTGCTAACTTGTATTGGTTTAATAAAATGCTGGCCAGTGGCCAAGCAGGAAGAATAAGCAGGGTGACCAGAATAGGAGAATTCTGGGAAGAAGAAAGGCTCAGTCTGCAGCTGTAACCCAGACACAGAGGAAGCAAGATAAGAATGCCTCACTGATAAAAGGAACCAAACCACATGGCTAACATAGACAAGAATCACAAGTAAACTTAAGATGTAAGAGTTAGTTAATAAAAAGCCTGTGCTAATAGGCCAACCAGATTATAATTAATGTGGGCCTCTGTGTTTCTTTGGGACTGAACAGGGACAAGGTAAGAACCAATAAAGTGAAAGATTCAGGTCCTCTGCATTCTCCATACAACTTAGCTTTTTGTTGCCTTCTCCAGGGGCTCAATGTCCCAATTCTCTTCTGAAGGGCACTTGGTCCTGCTCAGTCATTCCTAACAGCAAGCAATGGACTTCCTTGCTTTGCCACAGCTATGATCTTGGATAGTCTTACCAAGTATATCTATTAGCATTAATTTATTTGTGCGTTTTGTCCACATTGTGTGGACGGTGCCTGTGGCATGTGTGTGGAGGTCAGAGGATTGTTTTGTGGAGTTGGCTCAGTGAATGGAGCCCAGATTACTAGGATTGTGTACAAAGCACCATTCCTGGGAGTCATCTCCCCAGCCCCTCCCTACCCCTCATCATTGATGAGAGGTCTTCTCAGTTACTTTTGGGCATTCTTTCTTTTTTGTTAACAGTCTGACACTTGCTTGGTGCTGCCAATGCATTGTAAGCTACAGTATTTGATAGATGGTAGCATCTCATCACATGTGCACATATGCATGCTTGCTAAATAACCATTCAAGGACTCTCACAAGGCAACTGGAAATGTCTAAAAACTGACTCAACTGAGTATGTCTGAGTATATGCTAAGGCTTTGTTTCCAGAAACAAACTTAGCAGGGTCATGCTTTCCTAGAACCAAGTGAGTTCCTATCACCTGCAGGAATGCCATCTTTGTTGCTTCTCTGAGATTCCTCAAGCAGCTCTTACAGAGGTGAAGGAATATGACTAATTTGTATTTGTTGACTGCAACAAACATGTTCATTTTACAATGCCACTTACAAATAGATGCAAAAGTTGGCAAACCAGAATGCTCAAGTGAATTCAAGAGTGTCTGCAGTGGACACTCTATGTGCCCAACTGTATTATCCAGAGGCCCCTGAAAGTGATACCCTTCCACTACAGTGCCCTTGTCTTCCTGAAGTGATGTAGAACAGGTGTGGTCACAGGCACCCGTCTTCAATCAGAACAAGTTCCATTCAGCCTCCTTCTGTCATGTACTGAGACTTCTACCTGTGCTAAAAGTGCCCCTCATGAGATACACTTAGCATTTATTTAAATATGTGGGTTCCTCCTATTGTCCGTAGTGGATTTCAACAATACACTTCTACGGCTGAAGGAGCTTTAATCCAGATGAAGACATCTGTAAGCCACGACAACTCTATTTGAACGCCATGCTGGGTTCAAACCCCCATCCCACTTCAGCTTCTCAGTCACTCTCCGCTTTAAGTGGTACTGTTTTCCACACTATGTCCAGTAGCCCTAACAATGTCAAGAATGACTCCAAAACCCGCCACTCTTTTCCAGGAGGCCCATGTGAGCCGTGAAGAGCAGTCTGCTTAGTGTCTGTGGCTGAAGCACTGTCCTCTCCTCAATGGTGTGAAGTTCTGGGCTAACCTCCCCACTACTACCCGACCTTAGAACAGCCCTGCCTAGAAACCACTCTGCAGCGTGATCAGGTTAAGACAGTAAGAAACCACAGTGAGTGCTAACCCAGACTCACAGGGTCAGGGAAGAGGAGGAGCCCGTGCTTGCAGGCTTTGTTGGAAGCACCTGGAACCATGTGGAAACCACTGTCTCTACGCAGAGCACAAACCAACAAGGTTGAAAGACACACAGAAACAAGAAGGTGGCATGCAAGCTGTGCATCAGCTCAGGACAAGGAAACGGCCGTCCAGGCAGACTGCACAGCCTCAGCGGGCTGCTCTATTTGAGTCTCTCCTGTAGGTGAAGGAGAATGCAGTTCAAGCAGAGCCGGATGCAGCCTTTCCATCTAGCCAGGGGCCCAGCTCTAGTCTTCCACGCTGAGGGAACTGCTCCTCTGCCACCCAGCAGGAAACCTGTCTTCTCAAGGTGTCTACTGGACACACACATGTGACCACTGCTGACCCATGAAGACCCAAAGCATGGGGTTAGGAAATCTGAGCTATCGTGTGTTGACCCAGACCTCTGTTTTCCCAGGAAAACAGAGGTAAGATCCAAGTGCTGGTGCTGGCTCTCCCTCCTGAAGCAGTAAATGACTGACCATATCACCACACACCAACCCAGAAGGTCCTGCAGACTCAATCTGCAGCCAGCGTAACCCACCCCACCTCCAGGCTCTTAAGGAAGCACCCAAGATTTCCAATCCTAAGCTACAATAATTGGAAAAAGGGAGACCAAAGCCAGACCTGAAGTAAACAAAAGTGGACAAGAAAACCTCAACAGCACTACCACACTGCCATAAATGATGGCACACTGGAGAAGCCATGTGACAGTCAAAGGGACAAGAGCACTCAGAAAACCAGGCACTAGGACACCTAAACCAGAAAAGAACAGCCCATGCTGGTGAGGATGTAGGAAACTCACCCCATCACAGCCAACAGGGCATGAAGCTGTTGCCACAGGACTAAGCACCACACTCCTGGGCACACACACACTCAGAACAGGAAACAAACGTCATGGCACATCCATGGCAGCACTGCTCACACTAGGAACAGAAACACGAGCTTAAGGCCCTTTCAAAGGGTGGGTGATTGAGCCACCCAATGCTGACAATGAAGAGCTCTCAGCGACACAACTACCACACGAGTGAACCCTGAGAACTTCGCATTAGACGCAACAGCCACAGGAGACTCCGCATGCTAACCCCAGCCATGTAAACTGTCCATGATAAGCAAACCCTTCCTTCGCAGGAAGTGCAGGGCAGAGGGTGGGAAAGATGGCTGGCTGGGAGACGCTTCTCTGAGGGCAGGTGGAAATGTTTCAGGAGGCTGCAGGTAATCACCCAACTGCTCGATGTGTACACCACTGACTAATTGTACACATCAAGAGGATACATTTCACACTGTTTAAGTTACAGCTAAATTACAACCAGGGGAACATAATTACAGACTTAAAAGTTCCAACTACAGAGCTCAATGAAAGGTCCCAGAAAAAGCAAAAACAGAGATGGGAGAAAGAAAAAGACACCCAATTTTGGCGGCAGAGGAAACAGTTCCATAGGCCCAGTGATAAACTCTCTGGACAAAACACATGGAAAAGATAGAAAGACATGGGAGAGTTTCAAGACTTGGGCCCCATCCCCAGTTTCCCATTATGTAAGGGAAGGTGCTCCTCCAAAGTCCAGCAGAAAGCCAGTGGATCCCAATAGGATGCCACCCTTGAAACAGAATTAGGATTTCACAGCAGTGGGGACAGGGCAAAGACCTGATAGGGCCCTACAAGGGGAGACTTCCCATTTTGGAAAGAGAACTCAAACTTCTGCCTAAGAAATATTTTCAAATCTGCCAAGTCTCCACAAGCTTCTGCCCTAAGACAGCCTTGCTAGAGGTTGAGAAGATGTGAGCAGGCTCTGCTAAGGGCAATGGCACAAACCAGAGTGAGGGCGGTGGAGCACAGAAGTGGAGGAGGAAGCAGGAAATCAGCAGAGCTACGGGTCAGCAGAAGAGGCGACGGTAGACTCTGGAGGGATGGACAAAGTAAAGGTAAGTTTCTCAGACAGTGAACCGTGGAGCAGCCCAGGCTGCTCTGAAAGCTGTAGCTCCTGCCTTGGACTTGGGAGTGCTGGGATTGCAGGTATGTGCCACCATGCCAGGCTGCACTGAAGGGTGCTCAGGCAAAGCTGGCAATAGGAAATGGCATCGTCGATTCTTTCTGAAACTGGAATGGTTCTCTCTCCTTTTCTCATTTCCCTCAAGCTCTTTGCTACTCCCTGCCTTGCTTCCAGACGCTACACTGTGATGTCAAGTACTGTGCCTGAGACAGCAGACAAACCTTATTTAGCTCCACATCATTTGAGTCTGCCCGACTGATTCTCACCCCCTCTCTGAGTGGTGGGGCAGTTTCTTCCCCTCTACCTGCCTCAGTTCTAGGCTTCAGGTAGGGGCACTGAAGAGCCTAACTTAGTAAAACAGATGTCACCAGGATCAGGCACATTAAGTGTTCAGTCCACTGCAATCTCCAGCATACAGTAAATATTCACATTTAGGATGTAAAGTTGTTAGAGAATTATTGTTGTTATTAATCTTCAAGGTCAACTTGATTAGATTTGGATTTGCTAGGAGATGCACCGCTGAGTGTCTGTGAGGGAATCTCTAGAGAGGTTTAACCACGGGCAGAAGGCCTGTTCTGAATGTGGGTAGCACCATGCCAGGGCTGAAGTCCCACACTGAATGAAAAGGATCAAGCATGCTGAGCTCCTGCACTCACCTCCCAGCCTTCTCACTGCTGGTGCAGCATGAGCACACGCCTCATACCCTCATACTGTTGCCATGCATTCCCCATGGACTGGATGCTCTCAAACATGAGCAAAACCAAGTGCTCCTTAAACTTTTTGCTAAGTGTTTTATCTCAATAACAAGAAAAACTAAAACTAAAGTCCAGTTATTAAACAGGGCATGGTGGTGTATGGCTGTAACCCCTGCATTTGGCAAGTGGTGGCAGGATCAGGAGCTTCACTCAGCTCCACAGGGAGTTCCAGAGCAGCCCAGGCCAGCCACACTACACTGTCTTTTAACTGACATGTGGCCAGGCCTCAACCGCACCAACTGAAGTCTGCACACCAAGCGGATGGCAGGGGTTGTGGAGAGATGGGAAGCATTGCCCTCAACTTCCAAGATTAGGAATCGACACTAAATGTCAATGAAAAGAACATGCAACAGGTTTATTAAAGAAAGAAGGTTCATTACAAAAATCCACATAATGCAAACAATTAAAAATAATGTCTTTTGCAAAGAATATATAGGCAGGGCTGCAGGTTGTCTTAATAGAACATTATATTCAGTTTTCTTTCTCAACTTTGACCACATATAACTCTGGCTTAGAGAAAACAAATGGGGGTGTGTGGATCTTAAAACCACAAAACATAACATTGTAGAGCAGTGATTCTCAACCTGGGGTCAAACAACCCTTTCATAGGAGCCACCTCAGACCACCAGAAAACAGGCATTTACATATGAGTCATAACAGTAGCAAAATTACAGTTATGAAGTAGCAATAAAATAAATTATGGTTTGGGGTCCCCACAACATGAGGATCTGTATTAAAGGGTCACATCATTAGGAAGGTTGAGAACCTCTGCCTGAGAGGGAAACTTGCCTTCCAAGTTAACTGTTTCAGCCCCTTCTGCACTACTACCAAAGCCTTAATGAACTCCACTGTCTCCCAAACCTGACTAATTTTAAATTAAATGTTAAGAAAGCAACAGTAAGCTGGGCAGTAAGGGTGCACACCTTTAATCCCAGTACTCGGGAGGCAGAGGCAGATGGATCTCTGTGNTCATTTCTTCCATTGCTTTCTCCTGGGCATTTTGCTATGTAGAAGGGTAATGTGCTTATATATTTTGGAACTAAGCTGTCATGGAACTGTATAGGCACAGCTGGGAACCAACATCCACAAATTAGAAAATTTCCCTCCACATATTATAAACACTATATGAATAAAGAAAAGAAAACAAAAGCCCAGGAAGGTCATTTATTTTCTGTTGTATTGTCTCAATCATCCCCTACATGACTACCAGTCTATTTGATAACAACACCATAATACGTGTGCAGGTTGGTGTGGAATCAGACACCCTAGTAGCACCAGTTTATACAGCAATGTTCAATCCAGATTCATTTGCATTGTTTGGAACTGAACTCTCCGAACGGTGAGATAGCAGCTGATGATGGGTGGAGGACCCTCTAGGTCCTTCTGATCTGCATGCCTGTGTGCAGGTAGGATCCATGCTCAGCAGTTCTAGAGAAGGGAGGGGTGCAATCTGCAGGCTCTCTGACAACTCTCTCAGCATGTGTGCTTTCTGCTCCGGGACTTTCTTTCACCGTGTTGAGGATCCCTTCAGAGAAGCACTTCTGACCACCTTCCTGCTCTGGGGAGCATCTGCAGCTTTTATAAGCAGACAAATCTAACGCAGCAGCAGAGTCTCAAATGCTTCAAAGAGGACTGGGGAAAGATGTGACTTCCAACAACCAATTCCTCGGCTTAACCTACAATCATGGAACACAGAGCTTGCCTAATTTACAGAGTATCACCAGATTTAGGTTCCATATTGGTTTTTGTGATGGCTGAGATTCTGGAACACGTGGATGCTGGGCTACAAATCAGTAACAAAGCCCTCTAATCCAAAGGTCAAGAGTGCTCTGTGAAGTCACAAAATAACCTGGGATGAGGGAAGAACAGCACCTTTAGATACATTTCTGAGGGAGTAGATAAAACGGCAACTGTATCTTCCACTCTAAAGGAAAGAAGAGACAGGAAGACGCTCTGCAAGCAAGGGACTAGTCAGTTCAGAACATGAGCCTGCTATCTTAGGGCTCTGACTCAGAATGAAGGCCCAACACTGCAGTAGATCCCACTGTGACAAAGGCTATGTGGGCATCCACCGCAGGATCAAGGAGTATCGGGGTTTAAGCTGCACACACCAAGCATTTGCTGTGGTGATGTCCAGTCATCTTTCTCCTCCCAACTGTCCAGTGACCCACTTCCTGTTTAAGTATCCTTATCTCTTTCCACCCCTTCCCATTCCATGCTTTCTTCTTCAAGGGCCCAGCCCCAGCAGTTGGATTCTCTTCAGATGTTAGTGGTTTTCAAAACTTAAGTGACTCAAAGGGCTGCCTAACACCTCCCAGCCCAGGAAGATTCTTATTACAAACTCAGCAGCTACAGAAACCTAGAACCCGGCTGCCACTCCCTTGGAAGTGCATTAGGAATTTTCAGAGACACTTCATAAACAATCCAAAATGGCTAAAACCATTTTAATGCCATCTTAAAACTCCAGTGCCACATCTCCAACAGCCTCACCACCTTGGCTGGCTTCGTTTCTCCCTTCCATCGTGGTTCACAGCTATTCAAAGACTGAAATCTTGGTACCTTCCACTTCCTCGACAGGAGAACCTGTCTTGCATCCCACACTCAGAGCTTCTTCATTCCCTAGAGCTTTGATCAACTCCGCACTGTAATACTCTCCCTAGGTCACATTAATGAGATAATTTACCTTAGTCAAACCCAGCTTCCACTTGCCAACTCATCCTGTGCCTTGCACAGGGACTACAGACTTCCATTCTGTACTACACACTTTAAGCTTCCATCTCTCAACATACAGGAAATAAGCAGACTCCTGGGATGCTCTATGTCTGCTAAAGACCCATCTTCCCACACTCATTTTGCAAATTCGTGTCCCAGAAACGGAACTCACAGCATCTCTGAACACTATTGCCCTTAAAATAGTTAACTTCCTGTTGTTAGGAGCACAGTCACCAGGATTCTTTTACTCTTGTCTCTGGCTGCGTTCACACCTGGATGGCAACTGAGCAGGTGTGAACAAGTTCCAAAAGCCCAGTAATTTATGGTCTTGCCCCTTAAGATAAAAAGTTCACAGACCAGGCCTATATAGATCTAAAAGAAACCCTCCTCTAGTTGCTGTTTTGGGGACCAAGGGTGGAACTGTGTTTTGGAGGAAAGGGAAGAGCGGTGCTCTTGAGAAGTGCTTTTAGGCCATAGGTCTGAATGGGATGATGGGCTCAAAAGAACCAGTAAATAGATTCAGGCTGTCAGAGACCACAAGCACCAGGATGCCTCGATGAAACTCAATGCCTCTGCTGATTCAACAGGACAGAAACTCCTGGTGGGCAGTGTGTGGAAGCAGTTCTCTGGAGGGGAGAGAAGCACAGTCCACAAAAGACACAACGACCATAGCAACTCTTTTAAAGAAAGCATTTAATTGAATGGGCTTGCTTACAGTTTCAGAGGTTCAGTCAAATATTGTCACAGCAGGGAGCCTGGTGGTGTGCAGGCAGGCATAGTGCCAGAGCTAGCACCACTACATCTTGCACACAACTGACACACTGGGCAGCATTCTAAGTATATGAAATCTTGAAGCCCACCCCCTCAGTGACACACTTCCAACAGAAGATGCGGCCCAGATTATAGATGTGCCCTCCAGCCTCAAGGTCTGGATTAAAGGCTTGTGTCCTCCAGCCTCCTCCAACAAGGCCACACCTCCTAATAGTGCCACTCTCTATGAGCTTATGGAGGCCAAATACATTCAAACTACTTCACTTGCTGTTCGCAAACACACTGGGAAAGCACTTACTCCAGGCTGTGAGGCATCCACTAAGATGTCTGTCTCCAAAGAAACTAACAGAACTCATTCTCTCACCATTTTGCTCAGATATGATTTTCCAAAAAACCACAAAATTCCAGCAATCACCATCCTGGTCCTCACCTACTCTCCCCTCTTATTTTTGACTCGATTTGTCACCAATACATTACTTCTAACATAATTTTTCTCTTCTCCTTGCCTTGCTATAAAACAGCAGGGGATGTAAAAAAATTCCTCTGAGTAAATGAACAGGGTCAAAAAAAAAAACCCAAATATGGTCTATTAAAGATGCATGAGCATGCCATTCAGAATCTTGAGATGGGGAGGGGAGGATTATAAGATACCCAACACAATGTGGCCTAGCTACAACATGGCCTGACTCTTCATTTTCTTTATACAAGAGTGTCAGTCCCATTTCCTATTCCCAAAACAACTAGAACATATAAGTCGGCAAAACAACTGCATTGTACAATCCAATCAACTTTCTGTGGATGGCTATCTAATCTGAATCCCTTCCGATCTCATCTCGTCTCACCAGCCATGAGGCATCCACAAGCTTTGCTCATCAAGCATGGACAGCTTGTTCCCATCACGGAAACAGTTCCACTTGTTAGAACCGATATCCAGAGCTGCTTTTCAACATTCGCGTCTGCCACGGCCTCAAAAACTCGGACATCCTGATACCTTCCGTGATTTTCTCCCCAGCATCTAAAATCCTGCCATGTGGTACTTGTACACGCTCATCTTACTCGTGTTCGCCTGGCTCACCAGAACGTGGTCAGTGCCCAGAACACGAGGCGGAGACGGGGTGAGATGAATGGGGCAAGGAGAATGAGGTGAACTGGGACTATTCCCATTACGTCAGAAAACCAACCCCACATCTCATCTCCAGCGAGCCACTGTTGAGAGCAGAGCACGCCACCGCAACAAACTACCGACGCGTACACATCTTCGTGGGATTTTAACCAGACAACACGTCACTTAGCAAAAGCTACGCTTGATGGTGCACTAACCGATAGGCATAAGTTGAAATGCAGCTCCCGAGCACGCAACATAAAACATAAAAGCCTTATCTTCGAGTAACAAATAATCAGGAGTGCGAGGCCTTCCCCCCAGAGAGGAAGACTCCGTCTGCACTAGGGTGACCCACCACCCCAACTCAGCCCTGCAAACCCTGAATCTGAGCAGGGGAGGAATGGGCCCTGCAGAGCACGCTCGCTCTTGTCTACCATCAGCATTGCACCAGGTGAACCAATTCTGGAGTCCGTGACTAAACAAAGCACAGGGGCACCTGCTCCCAAGACAGCGCAAAAGGGTCGGCCAGGGATCCTCGTACCTGCTGCAGGGAGGCGCAGCC
>LOJH01104336.1:0-11809 GCA_001685095.1 Ellobius talpinus
GGTAAACCAGACAGGAAGTAGAACAGGAGAATGCTGGAAAGAAGGAAGCCCATTTCTTCCAGTTCAGTCCAGATCACTGAAGAGGCAACATGTGACCTGCCCCACTGAGAAAGGTACCGAGCCGTGTGGCTAGCATAGATAAGAATAATGGGTTAATATAACCTACAAGAGCTAATAAGAAGACTGAGCTAATGGGCCAACCAGTTTTATAACTTATGGAGATCTCCGTGTGATTTTCTTTGGGGCTTGCTGGCTGTGGGGTATTGGGCAGGACAGAAACCCCAACAAGCTGCCCCTCATGTTACAGACAGCAGAGTGGTCGTGATTAGAGCTCATCTAATACACACAGCCTTCCCTTAATCCTGTGCAGCAGTTTTCATATTTGACTTAGACAACAATCCTTCAAGTTGGCTGACTCACCACAAATAAATCTCATGTCTCAGCAAAGACAAAAGACTTACACAAGGTGCTGTTCTTATAGTGGTCAGATAATAGACTGAAGTCTAGAATCAAAAGTTTCCTAGTGATACACAGAAGTCCTGGCCTCTTTCATTTTTATTTTCTATAGGTTTCTACATCATCTAGTCTCCTTTCCTATACTGTTGTATTATTATTTTAAGCTTGATTCTTAATATCTTTACACAGTCTCACTACTGTAAGAATTATGTCAGAGCAGGGCAGATTTGTCAAATTTCACATGTGTAGGTGTTCAATAAATATAGTGAGGCTATAACATTTTCAAATGCTAATGAGCAGTTTGCCATTAACTTCCCCATCACACAAAACTAAGAGAGAATCAACTGGAACACTCTCTATTTTTCTAATCATACCTTTGGCACCTTCCCAAGGGTCCAGTCTCTCACACCATGACTATGCTGGCTGATTCAGGCTGGGGTTTTAGTTTTCTTCTTTTCCCTCAGCCTATTGTATCAATTCACTTATATAGTATTTCTGAAAAGTTTAGCTCCTGCAAGAATTTGTCTTCTCTACTGTAAAATATATGTAAAGCATTTAGTCCCTTGCTTAGAGCAAGTATTTGATCCTTGGTAAGTTAACTCCGGGAAAGTGTATACATGCTGTAATGTGGGATACATATAATTCCATGATTTTAATTTCCATCTCAGCCTTTTTTTCCGTTCTATAAATTGCATGAAAATATGACTCTGACTTCATTATAGGAACAAATTTCAAATGGCTCTGAAGTACATTTTGAAAAGTTGATGTGAAAAGAGGAGGTAGCCTTTGTGCACACGGGAAAGGTGTTAATCCCTGAAAACTGAAATGTAGACTGTGTATGTGAACATTGGTTCTTATTCTCTTCAGTTGGTTTCCAGACCAAGGTTAATGTTGTTATCAAGAGAGGCCCCCATGGTTGAGGGGCTGGTAAATGATAGAGAGGGGGAATTAGGTCCAATCATATTGCCTAAGGCAGATGGGCCTTCAGTAATCAGTGAGCTCTGTAAGTGAAACGGCAGTCAATATTTGATGAAAAGTCCATGTGATAACTTCCAAAGAATCTGTCATAATCGTTTCCTTTTCATTTAAAAAATAGTTTAGTGGATGAGATTTTGATTCTCAAACCTCCTCATTAAAGTCTTACAGTGTGCTACAAGTCATGGATATGGTTTCAGCCCATAGTGCCTCCTGTGGGAAGTTGAGAATACCCTTTTAAGGGGAACTTATGTTAAAATGAGCTATATAACACTTCCAAGACTGAGCCTTTGGATGGTTTTAACCAGCTAGAGCTTTACCAATTCTATGAATTCATTACAGGCACGTGGAATGGGACTATCTGTACAACTCTGATCAAAAGGTGAATTCACCTTTATAAGCCTTAACATGGTTCATGATAACCATACTGAAGAATGTTAAAAACCACTTTTATAAAGGGGTGATGGCGTGCATGTAATCCTAGGGTCTGGGAGACTAGGGCAGAGGTATCAGGAGTTCAAAGTCAGCCTACCCTACTTTACACCTTGTATTAAAAAACCAACTAAACCCAAACAACCCTCCCGCCAAGACTCCATGACAACACCAAAACTCAGAGAATGAAATGAAACGTTTTCATTGATGTTTCACAAGTTTACATGTGCTACTCAAAGACAATTTTTTGTAGATAAAATAGCACCAAAGCGCTGCTGTTGATAAAATATGTGCAGAATATCCCATAACTACCAACTTTAAAAAGATCTAAAAGGTATATTTTTGTAATACAGTGACCTACTTTGTTCCTATTACAAGTCTTCCTAGTATTTAAACAGCTGAACTTGAGGCTTTAAGACCTTTAAAGAAGTTAAAATTGGAATTCCAGTGAGGTTTTTAAGTCCATGTGTGTTTTAATAGGTGCTTTAATTGCAGTATTTTACACTTGTTCCTGTGTGCAGAATTATATGTTATAGTGGTGCATATAAGTTACATTACCATAAATTCTCATGTTTAACTTGCTGTGATTGAAATAGCATAATATTTCACCTTTAGCCTGCTTCAGGAGGTCTGTAATGTTTTCAATTGTACAACATATAGTATTTTCACAGGTTTCGGCTCTCACATAAAGCCTGTGTCCAAATATAGTGAAGAAAGCCACTTGCCAGTGCTTTTCAAATGAAATGGCCACTTACTTTCTTCTCCTTATGCCAACTGACACTTTCCTTGCATATTTTGGCTTAAAGCACAAAAGGGAAATAAATCTATTTTAGAGAAGTCTCAGTCATTTTATTAGCATGTCTCAACAAATATTTATTTGAAATCTACTATATTTAGATTGTATTCTAATATTTATTGATTCTAATAAAAGTGAGTTTCTGTTGGTTTTCTTTTTAATTTTGTATTTTTAAAGGCACTTAAGTATTATACCTCATTATACTATTGAGGGTATATAGGAAGTCTGAAAGAAATTCCTTGTTTGATTTCTTTCTTCCTCCCTTATTTCCACTCTTTTACTGTCTTTTTCTTCCTCCTTTACTGTTTTGATCCCTTTATTTCTCCTTTCAGTATTAGCCAGAAACAACAGTTAATAAAACTATTCTACATTCTTTGTAGTAGGGTTGTCTTCTCCACATACCTGCAAGCTAAATCTGATTGCTCTGCAAACACTTCTCTGATTCAATGCAGACATTATGAACCTCCTTATTATAGAGCTGAAGCATAAAATTTTTGTAAAATAGTATGCACTTTTAAAAGATAGGTTCAGTCTATAAATTCTTTTCTTGGTGTTGTTATCAAAGACATGTGAAGAGTGATGACCTGGAGTGGCCATAAGTGCACCACGTGTGAGCAAAGCCCAATACAAAAGACTTTCAAATAGTTTATCTGTAAGCAGATATTATAAATATCCTTTCTAAGTTTAACTATTGTCAAATTACATGAAATATAAATGATGTATGAGACATGAAATCTTTTGAATTGCATTGGTTAAGGCTTAAACCATCTCTACCCAATGGGACATTGAGCTGATGATGGACAGGAGGGGTACTTTATTAGATACCGAAAGTCAAGTGTGTGATGCTTTTTTTAAACCCATCTTGTAGCATGTAAAACTGTAGATCTTTAAAACATGATCCGATCATTTGAGATAAACATGTAATTTAAGAATTAAGATTTAGATCCAAATATGGCTGAAAGTGTGGCTGCATTTAAATTTATTATCTCTGAGAGAGAAAAAAATCCTCAGGCAAGAGGTTTAATATGGAAAACAATGACAAGAATAATGTTAATTTTTCTGAGAACCCCTGGATCTAGGCTCCATTTCCTGAGATGTCCTGTAACATCTATGCCACATCCAAGGAGAGGCAGGAGGTGCTGGCAGGGTGACCAAGAAGGAGCTGAACCTTATCAGTCCCAGAAGCCTGCATGTCCTGCTGTTTTGGTTCCTTCCTCAGGAAGCTGAGATGCTCTCATCTGGGTCTGGATGAGTCACGAGCAAGGACTCCCTGAGCCCTAGAGTCTGAAGGGAGTCTGGATACTTACTGACACAAAACTGACATAGTTTTGTCTAATAACCGAAACTGATTTGAATTTACAGGTAATGATGCTACAGTTGATATGAGTTCTGTTTCGGCCAATCAGCTCCAAAGGTAACAGAATGTGTATCTAACACTGGGAAGAAGGGTGTTTTGACTATATCAGCCATTTATGGACAAATAAAAATATGTATGAGCAAAGCAAAATTGAACAAAGGAATCTCCCCTCCTCCTGAAGAGGTAGCTCAAGCGTGTTACACTTCTTCTTTCTTCTGTGCCCCATGCCCCTCTAGCATTATCCTCTCCCCCTTCTTGTTTAAGTTCTACAGATTGAACAGGATCTAGACCATGCTGGGCATGGATAAGCACTCTACCACTGAACTACATCCTCTGACTTTGGGTATTATTTATTTTAAGAGGCTTTTGTCACCACTCAGAGTTGCATATTTCAGGTGTGGGGCACCATGGCCAATTTCTTTGTTTGTAGCAATGGCCTGTCCTGACTTGAAAGAGTTGTTCCCGTCCACTCCTGCCTCTGCTTTGTGCTGCTGGGATCACAAGCCTGTGGCATCACATTTGCTTTTAGATTAGAGTCTTAAAAATTGCAATGATTCTTTAAGATGGAAGTACTATCTATAATTCCATAGCTATCCTTAAAATCATGTCACTAATACTTTTCACATAATTAGTGCTTTAATTTAAAGGAAAATAAATGTTAAAGTGGCCAAAATATTGGCTTTCAATACTATAGGTATCAGATAGATAATCCTTGAAGGATAGCAATGCCAATAAAACGCCATTTTTGAAAGACACCATGTTGAGTCCATCTTTATTGAGACCTCAATGAAACTACATGTTTTGCAAAGAATGTTTCTCTGTTTCTTTGGGAGTTTACCTCTTTCTCATGTCTCAGTAAATTGCAATCTTTCTCTGAGTTCTACCAGTAATCACAGGAGTCCCATGTGAGCCAAGAAATTTAAGCTAGCTACATTTTGGGGGAACTTTCATTTTCTAGAGATTTTCCTCCATGTGATTATTGAGGTAACGGAAGGTAATCAGCACATACCAGAGCCAAAGGGAAGGAAAACTTATACTGAAAACATGGCTGACAAGAGAATTTGAAATTTCCCCAAAATGTAGCTAGCTTAAATTTCTTGGCTCACATGGGACTCCTGTGATTANTAATCACAGGAGTCCCATGTGAGCCAAGAAATTTAAGCTAGCTACATTTTGGGGGAACTTTCATTTTCTAGAGATTTTCCTCCATGTGATTATTGAGGTAACGGAAGGTAATCAGCACATACCAGAGCCAAAGGGAAGGAAAACTTATACTGAAAACATGGCTGACAAGAGAATTTGAAATTTCCCCAAAATGTAGCTAGCTTAAATTTCTTGGCTCACATGGGACTCCTGTGATTACTGGTAGACATGAACATGGAATGTTTATCCAGAAAAATGAAACAATCACATTCATGTAAATAGCATTAAAACTCTAAGAAGCAAGAACATGGATATTTAATTTTGTTTTTTATTTTTGTAGGGGCAGTACTGTCATATATTTGTTTTGAAGTCAATATGCTAACAGAGGCCAAAAGCATTTTAAGAATGAAAAGGAAAATTATATAAGAAGCTGGATTTGAAAAATTTCTTTTTCTCCCTTCAATTTTCTAATTTGATCCACCATGTCAACAGAATTAAAAGCAGCAAAGATCAATGCACTCAGACAGATGGGTAGCAAGGCCATGACAGACGTACACCACCTATCACAACTGGCTTGTTCATAGTCTATTGAGTTTTCGCTGTGTTGCATGAATAGTCAGGTTAGTTCACATAGACAGAGGTCAAACTACAGAAAATAAAATCTTATTTAACAAAGAAATCATACAATGCTCTCTGCCTATTTCTATGACCCAATATGTAACAGCAGCATCAACTGTAAATTATGACAGGTCAATGTTATTAAAGACAGAATAAAATATCAAAATCAACCTAGGCTCATGTAGGTAATAGGCACTCTAGGAGAAAAAGCTCTTAAGGAGAAGAAATCTTCAACTCTAACTACTCTTCATGGAATTCTAAGTTTCACCAGAATTGTTATGGAAACTTTGAAGATTTAAAGCCTAGGACAAAAGCACAGGTGGAAGACTAAAAGTCAGAAGTGAGGTTACTTTGGCTGTTACTATTTATATTGTCCCCTCACCCAGCCTATGCACCCTTGAGTCACAACTCTCCACAGATTGTAAAGTTGTGTGCTGCCTTTTGTCTTTCCTTGCCCTTCACACAGGGGTATTTTTAAAAACATGCTCCCCTTCAGATTTTCTCTGTCAAGTTGCATAGTTACTAATGCAGAAGGCTGTTAAGTGGCTGCTGGGGGTGGAGCCCATCACCATTCAGATAGCGTGCCTCCCCCGGGTCAGTGAGCACTGTCTTCCTTATTTAACAAATGACAACTGCAGATGAGAAGGATCAAGATTGAGTCCAGACACCTTAAAGGTTTGGTTTCCGTTTCTCTTACAAAATAGGAAGTTCTACTTCCCCACTGCTTCCTTTGAAAAATGTATGACCTGTTCCTAATGTGCTGGAATTTGGACAGAGGGTGGGGAAGAGAGTGCTTATCCTCCTGATCCTAAGTTACAATGAGCTCCACACTGGTTTAAATATTTAAATTCACTTCCACAGGTTACGAATGATATGACTTTGTTTGTTTTGCCTTGAAAGAATCCCATAACTCCAAATACAATAAATATAATAAAAAAGCAAATAAAATATTCAGAAGCAGAATGAACTTGTGTTCTGCTAAGACAGAGTCTCCCTGTCCATTGGTTTGGTCTCATCATGTTATTTGCATGCTGATCTTGCTCCTGCTCCACTCAGCTATTAGGGTCAAGCAAGTGTTTTATATGCTATTTTCAAAAGCTGAAAATTAAAAGCTTATTCATTTGTGAGAACTGTATTTTAAAATTCTTTTGAATTAAATTCTAAGTATCCTTTTACGTTAGAATTGTTAGTGCCTAATATTCAATGAAATTGTATTTCCAGGTTTTACTGAAGTTCTATTTTTGAATCTCATGTCTGATCATGTCACTAAGTCATGTTAGCAGTGCGCTGAGTCTCTTCCTATTTCCTTTACTACATAATTTGCAGACACAAAATGTAGTTTTTCTGTGCTATTATTGTAAGTGACTTCCACTTACCAGAGAATGTGTGGTATATTGACACAATGATTGATTGAGGGAGAGTTCAAGGACATTTGTGTGTAAGAGCTGATGAATTTCTTAAGCCTATCCATTTTAAGCCTTTTTCTTTTCTTTGCAAAATAAGCAATCACACAAATGTTACTTAATGACAACTAGTGACTTGAATTTATGGATTAAAGAATTAAAGCACTTATTTAGGGAATCCATTGGAAGACGACTGCCACCATTGCCTTGGTATAGCCTTTATAAACTTTGTTTTTATTCCTTTTAAAAGCTAACACAGGATGGCTAAACAGTATCATTTTGGAATAAATACCACTCATACACAGCAATAATTTCAATATATTTATTTCTCATGAGCGGATAAGGTCATTCATAGAAGACATGGATTATTAAACGAAAACCACAGTACAAGGGTTAGGAGTTGTTGTTAGTGAGGCCAAAGAGGTCTCCAGAATAACAAAGACTATGGTCATAGATCTTGGTTACCCACCGTGACTGCATGGTAAGTCCTCTGTTCCTGAAGACATCACTTGGTTTGGGTGACTCAGAAACTTTTTCCCTTCTTTCCCTTCTTTCCCTTCTTTCTAACAACCATAGGTTCCATACAGTCTGCTAGGAGAGTAAGACACAGGTGTTCTTACCCAGTATTAGACTCCACATGCTACAATATCAACAAGGCAAGATGTGTCTTTTTGTACATTGACATGACTCTAATGGGCTAACTAACTTCTTTCTGACTGGACGGGAGTTTTGTGCTAAAGGAGAAAATTTCATGCCCTATACTGTAATACTTGTCTGATGTGGGATGTCCTTCCATATATGTGTTGCAAAGCACAGTCTCCATTTACACTTGTCAAAAGTTCATGCATGTGGAGGGGTAGAACCTGCTGTTGGTATTTTACTAAGTGGTCACAGTTTCAAATGGCCCTCTAAACATTTATGTTTATGACCATAGACCTGGCACGTTTCTCAACTTTATTCAGAGAAGCTTCTTTATGAGACTGGCCTCTGTCAAAGGAGTGATTTCCATGTGCTGAGAATAGGAGACTGAACACTCAGGCATAAGCAGGACATCTGTATTGACTCCAACACCACCAAACCTCGGGGAACAATGGAAAGAATGTAAGAGCAGAAAGATAGGAAGGAGTAATATGCAGGCTGCTTCTGGACACGACATGCTTACTACAGCCGTGGAGACATATACAAGATCAAACCAATGATAATTGTAGTATAGATTTGGTTGTCAATCTCCAGTCCCTACCCCCACCAAGGCTTTTGTCAATTGATACTTGCAGGGGGAGATACAACATACTTGTTTGAGGATGTGACCTCTAGTAGGTTTGCCATGCTCCACAGGATGCCCCACAGTCATTGACATACAGGCAGCACTGATCGGACATAGCAGATTATTAAAAAAATAAAAAGATTAAGTTGGGAGGAGACATGTTTGGAAACATATAGGGAAATTGGAGGGAGCTATGGAAAATAGGAATACCATACTTCATTGTATACCTGTGTGACATTCTCAAAACTAAGGTAAAAACCTTAAAGTATCACAATTAAGCCTAAACATGTATGTTTCAATGTACTTTTTGTACTCAGTAGGACACTAATATGTGTGGGAGAGTGACCCAAATTTAAAAAAAAAAGAGTTTGTTAGCAAGAACTCTTTTTATGTGGTTTGTACATTGGGTTTGTACACCAGCAAGCTTTCTCTAAAGCACCAAGTAGGGTTTCTGTGCCACCTACAGTAAGGAAATTAGAAAAGAAAGGCTATTTATTGTATAGTCTACTCACCTTCCTTCTCAGTTCCCAACAGTGTTCTACCTGTCTTAGAATCACACGGTTCTTTCTGCCTGTGGCTACTAACGACTTACCCATTTATTATTGCACCAATTTCTTTTCCAATGTATTTTAATCATTAGCATTATTCATATATAGCAAAAGGTACCGGGGTGGTTATTAAGATGATGACTTTGTCCTCATAGACTCAGAAACAGGATTAATTTTAATTAATCAATTAAATAAGGATTAATTTTAATACCTTGCAATAGTCTCTCTAGACAGTTTGGAACAGAGAATCAGACTTCACAGATATTTCCCAGAGAGGCTTAGAAGTCAATAGTTTATATCATGTTTTCTATAAAGAATACAAAACTCTATAGCTTTGAAAACCAATCACATTATTTAAGAAACTTTAGAATTCTCGAAAGCTTAATAACAGGAGAGCTAGATGCTACGGTGTTTATCCTGGTGTTCAGTATCTCTGGACTGGGCGGTGAGAATAACACGTCTGTAGATATATTAGAAACCCTAAAAGACTTAGCTTTGCTTTAGTTTTGTAGATGTTCTCCACAGTGAACACGGGAGGGGTCCTTTAGGACAGAAAGTGCTTTCAAAAGCCCTTGGACTCCTTCCTAAACATCTCTCCAAAAGATCTTAAAAAATTACCCTTTTCTGGTAAAAAAAAATGTTGAAAACTTTCCAATATAGCCTTTCAAGCAGCATCATGGAAGCCATGTTGACTCTCATTGCGCTTGGTAGACACAACCACAGAAATCGCTTACGATCGTGACTAAGTGAGGACCTTTGTTTAGGATGCACCTTCCCCTATTCTAAAGGATGATTCAGAGCAAGATTAATTCCAGCAGCCAAATGCAAAGTACAACTGCTGTTGGCTGTGTCGCAGGAAGCTGAAAGAACACACGGTATCTTAATGGATCACTGTTGAAAGAACTGGCTGGTAAAAAAAAAAAAAACCAAAACAGCACAGAAGTAACAGACAGTCAGCACAGTCATGAAGGGCAAGTGCAAGCAGTGGCATTGGGAAGTCCACCCACAATGTAGAAATTCCTTTCTCACTCAAATTAGGATGGACATCACTTGGAGACCTACAGTCTCTTCTTCTGTAAACTTAGAAAATACAATAATGCCATGGGTTGCAACTTCCAAACAGCAGTGTATACAACGTACTGCCCATTCGTTAAGGATTCTTTATCAGAAGATGTCATCCCTTTTCATGCAAATGCAAACAAACTTACAACTAGATTCTAAGGGATTTTTTTTCTTTTACTAGAATGAAAATATGTTATATTGGGAAAAATACAATTATCGGGCTTAGGGGCAGGAATGGAGGGCTTAAAATTCTCATCTAATAGTTATGTGGGAGAAATACTTTACCTATCTAATTTTGTTCAAGATTGGAGATATGAGTGACATGCAAATTTATTTTCTTTTTGTCAGCCACAATGAGCATACCCTTAAATGTGTTTTTTTTTTAAATCAGGAATTGCTCCTAGACTCATACAAGCAAACTTTTTCCGAATGTGACTTCATAAGAAAACAGCAGAGCAATATGAAATCCCTTCAGTTATTAAGTCACATATAAGAGTTCCCTCGGTTCTATTTTCAACTAATACGAAGCCCTGATGGCTGCAGAAAGAGCATCCAGGTTAAACATAGCTGTCACTGTAAGGAGTTTACCTGAAGAATGGTGGTGAATGGTGACTCACCCTGCCCTTTGTTATCAAAGTGAATTTCAGAGAAACTTCATATCCAGGTTTCTTTCTCCAGGGAAATCAGCCCTGGACATTGGACCTCTGCCCTTGGCTAGATGGGACCATCTTTATGGATGCATTCAAGAAGGGCTTTCCCCATGGTAGCCTCTATTTCATAAAGTTGAGATATGTCCTCAGATTGTCCAGTCTAGAGTGAAAAAAAGAGAAACTAGTAGGAAATATCTATTTTCCTAGGGGGAAAACCGTGAATGCTTTGTATCATGTAATGTTGGCAGCCAATATTTTATATGGGATACAACACTTTCTTGTGTATGTGGTGTGTGTGTGTTTGTGTGTATGTGTGTATGTATGTGTGTGCACGTGTGTGTGTGTGGTTTCTGGATTCTTTATGCATAACTTTTGCATTACCAATACATCCAGTAATAGACTGAAATATTTGGAAATATGTATCTGTGTTGAAAACAGACATACATTCTAATTGAACACAATAAGTGTTAGTGTTGAATTTGCATTGAATTTGATATCATAAATAAACAACTTAAACTATTAAGTATTAACTATTACTTAAACTTAAACGACTTAAACTAATAATATATTATTATTATATTATTAAACTTAAATAAATAAATGTCTTAAACTATTGTATGAAAGTATAGAAGATGTGGTCAAGAAACAAGAAAATAATGTCATTTGGTGTAAGAGTCAGGAACATTTTTGACTTTGATATCCTGAGGGTTCTGAAATCTACCTTCCACAGAACCTTAAGGGACAACTATATTCATGATCACATTTGTTGTAGTGCGACAGCTTCTAAAGCTGTGTCGTTTGTCTGGGGCTATAGAAATCATCCGACCTTCCACATCAGTGTTTTTGTGACAGGTATCAAATGTACAATGCATCCTATACAGCTTAATTGACGTGACTCTGTGCAATAGATTTGTCACTGTCATCAATTTGTAGGCTCCCTTGAGACACCACAGAACTTATAAGCTGTCTTGATGTCAAGATGCTGTTGTGGATTCTGATCCATAATTATAACCATTTTAGGATTCCATTCCATACTTTCTTTTTTAAAAAATTATTTTATTGAGCTCTACATTTTTCTCTGCTCCCCTCCCTGCCTCTCCCCTCC
>LOJH01104398.1:0-12613 GCA_001685095.1 Ellobius talpinus
TCCATACTATGTGTCTGCCCACATGTCTCCCACCCACGCACGCGCCCGCCCGCCGCCGGCGCCGCCTTGGGATTTACTGCCGCCTGCCCACTACTCGCAAGCGGAACCGGCCAGCCCACCACGGCTGCTAGGACATTTTTAAAAAAATCATAAAAAGCACAGGGAGCCCGGGTCTGGACAGGGAGACAGGGTTGTCATCTTGTTGTTCATTCTTTCAGTCTTGGACCAGACTCAGCTTTGTGCTGGGATGACCACAGTGTTCAGGTGGGATCAGTTCTGGATTCACTGACTGTACCATTAATGGAGGCCCAGCCCCCTGGGCAGCGGGGAGCCTCTAATATGGTGAGTGCTACACTCTCAGAGTCCTCAATATCACCCACACCCCGATAATGGGCTTGATGAGGTCTCTAAATAGCTTTAGTTTGTAGCAGCTCTCAACAAAGATGATTTGACCACTGCATGCAGCAGCGGAGACAGTTTTGTTTGGCATTTTGTTTGTCTACCGAGCTACCATACAGTCACAAACATTGGTGTCACCCTGGAGGACTCTATTGTCATCCCTCTGCTCACTCAGGCCTGTCTTAGAAGTTCACAAATCTCATATCTCTACGGGGCTATGCTCAGACATTGCTGAGTGGGCCCTGGAGAGGTGTTTCCTTTCCCTGTGCTCTGTCAACTGGAAATAGAATTGCCTTTTAAAGAAGCATTAATGAGTAAAATTGTTTATGTGAAGTGGTGGAAAAATCTTCAGGAGAGCATCTCAAATTCAGAGTGGAGTAGATGAAGAAACAGAGCTCTGTCACCTCATTCTCCACCTCTCTGTGAATCTTCCTGCTCCATAGAACTCCTCTCTTGGAGAGTTAGTGGGAACAATTTGGAGCTAGGCTGAGTCCTTAAATGCTTTCATTTTTGCAGGCCTCAATCATTACCCAGAAGTTTGTAAAAGACCCTGGCAGGGATTTTTCTTCAGATCTGCCTGAAACTGTGTGTTACATACCACAGAGTTCTTTTTGAGCAATTAAGACTCCGCATGCCAGGATTTCTCATCCTCTACCAAAGCCATTTGAAAAGGGCCTTGTGTCTGGCTTTCCCAGAGAAACAGATGGCATTTTGGGTACTGGCAGGAGACAGGTGTGAAGTTTCAGGGGCCGGAGGGCTTGTCTGGCATCCTATGCAAATTTGGCTCCATTTTCAGCCCTCCCAGGAGCTGCCACCAAATGGAGTTACTATATCTATGTCACATGCTCAATCAAGAGTGTGTTTTAGGAGTGTGTGTGTCTAAGAACAGAGACAGAAAGAAAGAGGGAAGGAGAGAGGGAAACAGACACACACAGACAGAGGCAGAGAGACAAACAGGCAGATAGATACACAGAGGCAGAAAGAGAGACACACACAGAGGCTATGAGGAATTGTATTTGTGTGTGTGTGTGAGAGAGAGAGAGAGAGACAGAGACACAGAGAGACAGATAGACAGAGATTGTGACAGAACTCTCTCTCTGTGTGAGAGAGACATAGAGACATAAAGAAGTTGTGACAGAAGTGTGTGAAAGACAGAGACAGAGACAGAGACATAAATCACCAGAGGCACACACACACACAGAGGCTATGATGGAAGAAAGGTAGACAAAGAGACACACAGAGAGGCTATAATGGAAATGTGAGCATGTGTGTGTATGGGGATGTGATGGAATGCATGTTTGGGCAATCAATATACATTTTTCAGATGAGAACAAAATAATTACTAGGTAGCATATAAACTGATGCTTTATTATGGTCTCAGCTGTATGAAGGGTCAGCTCCCTGGGAAGACAGTGCACAGTTCTTTCCTTAAAGTCTTCAGCCTCTGAGCCTGTTCCTTGCCTACAGGATGTTGAAACCTGAGAGCCAGTAGCTTAGCAGTGAGGTCACCCAAGGGCTCAGCTGAGGGTGCTGACACATCCTTCTTACATGCTACTGTAGTTAAGCAATGGTTGTAATTAGTGATCTGTGTTAATTGGTTTATCCCAAGTGTATGTTCTATATTTCTCTTTAGAAGGGACACTGTATAAGGATCCACATGCCA
Source organism: Ellobius talpinus (assembly GCA_001685095.1). NCBI lineage: Eukaryota > Metazoa > Chordata > Mammalia > Rodentia > Cricetidae > Ellobius > Ellobius talpinus. The sequence continues at coordinate 2,063 of LOJH01104398.1, forward strand.
AAGATGTTTCAGGATTGGTCTCTTTTTCTCATGTCTCCCAAATAATTTGTCAAGTCATAGATTCAATTTTTGTAATGTTGAAAATATGTTCCCTGTAATTATCAGATTATTTTGTGATGGAAGCAGTTTTTATTCACAGTACCCAGATGTAGACAAAGCCTTACTTCTAGTGACTTTCTGGTTTCTATCTCATTGTCACTGGAACTTAGTAACTCAGAAGTTTCAGAGTGGGGATGGTTTGGTTGTAAGTAACTAGGACATGCAGGACATATTTTCTTCTTCCTCAGAGAGCGAAGTTGGAGACAACATTGTTGATTCTTATAATTGGTTTTAACTTTCTTTCACTCAAATGCCCTAAAGTGTCAAAGATGGGTCATTGATAGCCCCCAACTAGCTAACAAATATCTTTGCATGGGCTTGAGGAGGGAGTATACTTGGTTTGGTGGAAATAGTCATCATAATTTGCCATATCATATATTAGTCATAAAAATGACTGCAGTTTACAGAAGACATCCATCCCCAGAAAGCTCCTAGGAAGACAGAGAGTATGCAGGGAGGAGCAGATCACATCTGCTGGGATTGGACATCAAGAAGCTCCAGTGTTGTTAAACAAGAGATGGCCCTCAGCAGACAGGCTTGCTTTTTAAGTTGAGTGCAGGGACATCAATGTTTACCTGAGTCTCACCCATCAGTGCTCAGTGTCTAGTGTTTACTTGGCACAGAAGTCCCTCAGAAGTCTCTGTATATATGCAGCACATTTCAGGCAATCCAACAGAGTGTAGGCAGCAAAAACCATGACCTTCCCTAACTTTCAGTAATAAAACAAACAGCATCTACTCTATAGTGATAACATCCCAAGATGAAGACACAGGTGAACCACACTATAAGCTTGTCTGTGGTGTTCATAGCTCCACAGGTGGTGCCCCCAAATCCCTTGACACTGCTGCCTCCCACTGTCTTTTACCCTCTGCTTGAACAGTGAGTAGTGTTTCCCATCCAAATCCCGACTACCACTGTTCCCCTGGGATTTTGGCTCTTGTTTCATTTCCTCTTTCTCTAATTTGCATTGTAGTGTAGTTCTTATGTACAGGGATGATACCAAAACTGGGAACAGGGAAGAACTGACACTGGAGATCAAGTTTACATGCAAATAATAAAGAATATAATATGAACTTCTAAGGAGGAAAAGGTGGTATGGATGGTTTCATCGAGCTATTTTTCAGGACATCCAGTGGATAAACCTCATTCAATGCCGTGGGTAAACAGGACTGGTGATGAAGTGGTCTCAGTCCATGCTTTGCTATAGGGGATTAGAATCATTTCCACTTCCAACATAGATGCAACCTGAACCCAGTCTCTGTTTCCTGTTTCCTTGTTGACTTACAGCTGTTGGAATGCTGTAGCTTTTCCCAAGTGGCAGTCACTGGGCTCTCCCCAGAGATCTAGGGAGCCAGTTCAAAGTTAATACATACCTATGACAAGGTGATATGATACTTTCTTTTCTTTTCTTCCCTTAATTTCACAATGTGGGGTTTTGAATGAAAATGTACCCTATAGGCGAACATAGTTGGATATTTGTTTCCCAGTTGATTGGAGCTGTTTGGGAAGGATTAGGAGGTGTGACCTTGTTGGAGGAGGTGTGTTACTGGGGGTGTGCATTAATGGTTCAAAATCCCATACTACATTCAGGCTTCTTCTCTCTCTGCTTGCTGCTTTTAAATCAGGATGCTAGCTTTCAGCTACTACTCTAGCTGGCTGCCTGCTGTCATGCTTCCTGCTATGGTGATCATGAACTAATTCCCTGAAAATGTAAGTAAGCCCTCAATTAAGTGCTTTCTACAAGTTACCTTGGTTATGGTGTCTCTTCACAGTACTAGAATAGTAACTAAGATACACAGAATCTCTACTATAGAAATCGTTATGGCTCCTAGCAACTGGGCAGGTTTGTTGGGTCTACTGAAGTGAGAGAGTTCCATGCAGGCAGGAGGCATATACATTTAAATGATGCCCGTGTCCCCAGGGTACTTCTCAACACAAAAGACATGAAGCACTACGTGAATGCAAAATGTTTTCATAGGCAGCTGAGAAAGTTTGCAAGCCACCATCACTGTGGTTGACACATGAGATTGGTCTTGGTGTGTGTGGGGGTGTGTGTGGGTGTCCAGCTGGATGTGAGATTTTAATTGTGAATTTATGAGTCAAAACCAACCATTATTGGGCCATTCAGGTATCGTAGATTGTTGTATATAAAGGGGCCATTATTAACTGAACACGGTGACCAACTGGATGCTCTGCTGCCATTTTCCCTTTAAGGACTTAGGGTCCAGTCCCCTTAGCACACAAACTTCTCAGAATATGTTACAGTAAGTTATGTAGCTGAAATTCCCCTGATGCTCTGGCTTCTCCCCTACTTTCTCTATAGTTCTCTTCTCTATCTGCTCTGTCCCTCTCCGCATGCTCATTTTATCTTCTCTGTGTTGGGTTTCCTTAAAGATACATAAAACATCAGTGCTTTGGGGTTCCTAAGACTTTGATTATTACATGAAGAGTGACCTTTGAATTGGCATTGCGTGATATGCCCCTGTTGATAACGCTGCTAATGAGTCACCCATATGACTATGACTGGACAAGTGAGTCAGAATGTGAACTCCGAGAGATGCCCTTACTTCTTATGTCATTCATTAAACAAGTATCAGTGTTGCAAACTTCCACATTCAGGTGCCGTGATAAACTCTGGGGCAACTGAGCTGAAAAGTGTTCAGCTCTCACCCTGAAGGTACTCAAAGGAGCAAGATACATATGCCAGCGACTGTGACACAGTATAACAAGCAATGGTCAAAAATTAGTCAGGAGCATAGAGGAGGAAGGCTGCTGTGCAGAGAATGTCTGTCAGTATCTGTACCTCAACTAACTTTAACACATGTCCTTAGATGGAACAGACTTAGGTAAGGGAAAGTATCTCAATATCAGGAAAGTAGCTCATTCACAGAAGTATCTGAGAGTGAAGAACACTGGGCATTGAGTGGCAAGTCAAGCAGTAGAAAGAATCAGCTTTGACTCATCATGTACCAGCTATGCAGTCTTCCACACTCCCTTATATTCTCAGTATCTACTCAAAATGTGGATAGTAGCATCCCCTCTTTATGCAGCTATGGGGTAAAGTCAGGTTACAAATATGAACTCACTTTTGAGTGTGCAAGTGATATATATCTATATATCAATATATCTATCTCTTTCATCTCTCTCTCTCTCTTTCTCTCTCTCCCTGTCAGGCATTATTCATATTCTATGGGATGAAATGATTGGGATTAGACCAGGATGTTAGGATGTTGAAGATGGGCAGGTCCTACGTGATGGAGAATGGTGGGAAGCATACGGGGGCTCATTGATGCTAAAATTACACTGATATAATAAGCTCCACAATTCATTCTGGTCTGTAACATCCCATGTTATAAACTTGGTAGTATGGCTGCTGACAGTTAAAAGGAATGACTGCTCTGCTTTGAGATTGAGTGGCTGTTGGAAAGTGAAGGATCATTTGATTTTTGTTTTTTTCCTGTCAGAAAGATTTAGACCAGGAGAGTTTTTCTGTAAAACACATGTGTAGTGTGGGGACAGTTTGTCATCATTGTGGCTTCTGGTTTTTACATTGTTTAGCTCTTGTCATGATGATGAGAAAATTCAAGGTTACTTCTGACATTCAGAACAAAAGGAGGCATAATTATGCATCATGGTCTTTATTAAACTTGTTTCCTGACAGAATGCAGAGCACGCTGCTATTGATTTAAGTGCATTCAGATACATTCAGGAGTTTTACCTTTTTTAAGGGTTCATATGCTCTTAGAAGGGCCTCTGTGAGCCATACAGTGTCCCTGAGAAGGCTGTGGNAAGGGCGGGCTGAGTTGCACACAAGAAGCAAATCAGGAATGGTTGACCTAAGTGGGAAGCCAGGAGCTCTGGATCCCAGCATTGTTACAGTGTGAACTGGACAGAGGAAAATGGACCAAAGAGGGCCAAAGACCAAGACTGGGAGGAATGCAGGAGGCACAGGACCAGCTCTCCATGTGTCTGAATGGAAATACCATTCTAGGGAGCACTTCCATCATGAGTGTGGGTCCTTTTCTCTTGATGTTCTTACAGCCAACATTTCTCAAGTGCCTGTTACCTGGAATTGCTCAAGACCTCTGAGATGGATTAACGATGAAAACTCAAAGATCTCTGTTATCATTGAGTTCTCATCTCCCAGACTGTGATGATAAAAAACCAGTGGTAAACACAATAAAGAACTAGGCAGTATACTGTAAAATGACAAGTGCTGTGGAAAAGAAAAAGAAGTATAGGGGAAGGATGTTTGGAAAAGGGCAGAAAGGTGATTGCATCTTTCTCAGGATGCTTAAAGAAGAGGCTAAGGCCTCTAAAAGGTAGTATTTGAACAAAGACTTGATGTAGTGAGGTAGAGAGCCAAGAAGATTTCTGAGGTAGTCTTTTGAAAAAATAAATTAGTTATTATTATTGATACTAAAATTTTTGTGTGGGGGGTTGAGGGTGTATGTACATACCATAGTCCTTGTGTGGAGGTCAAAAGGCTCTTTATGGAGTTAGGTTCCAGGGAAAACTGAAGGTATCAGGATTGCCTGGTTAGAGTCCTGCCTGCTAATGCATCTCACTGGCTTCTAAGGAGAGATTTTATTCTAGTTAAAAAGAAAAGCCAAGGCAAAGCCCTTAGGATGGATGAGTTGGTAGAGAATTTTAGGCTGAGTGGAGTAAGGGCAGACAAAGCTCCAGATATTTGTAAAGAATGGGCCCAAAGGGTAGAAGGGAAACAATGGTACAGGGTTTACAGATCACTGCAGTGGGCTTTTGCTCAAACTAAGAGCTGTCTAGTTTGAGTATCCTTAAGCACAAATAATTCTAGAACCAAGACATGCCTTGTGCCACTAGTTGTCAGTTTAAAAGCTTTTGTCAGAGAACATACCTTTGTTGATCAACGGAGCTGAGACACAGAAGACTTCTTGGCTGTGCCAGAATGCTGAAGACAGGAACGCAATCCCAGGAGAGCAAAGCCTCCGTTGGTCTACCTCACTTGCACTTTGCTTAGGGACTGACCACTGAGGCTCTGTTCACCTGTGTTTTGTTTCAGGCATGAGGTACTGGAGCTCTGCTTATCTTCTTTCCACTCCCGTAGCAGGCAGAAGAATCAGGTGGATTGTAGCAGGCTGCCTGGCTGTGCTATTGCTTTACCTTTATATCAACAGAAGCTGTTTTTGTCAGATTGCAACCAGAGAGACTTTATTTGGATATAGGAAAGTCTTCCTAGTAAGGCTCGTCTTCTTGCCTTCCCTCTAATTTGGAGTTCTTTAGAGGGGAATGGCCAGAAGGGAGGAAACACTTGAGCAGGGTGCTGGCATCCTAGCCTCTGGCAAGGTCAGCAGTGGAGCAGGCTAATACCGTGTGTCTTTCCTTCATATGGGATGTATCCTGTGCAGTTAGCATGATGTGAGAGGAGGTATATAGGGGCATTTGCACTCTAGCACTTGTGGTTGGCAGTTGTTAAATCATGATTTCCAGTAAGGGGTGGTGAAAGAGGACAGAATTCGTTCAGGTCACAGTTGAAGGAAGGAATCTTCCACAGACGTCAGGCAGCCTGTAGGAAGGGGACAACTGAATCCTTTCATTTTATTAGTTGGACAACTCATTCAGAACTCAAATCTGGAAACATATTTTTGTTTTGTTCCCCCCCACCGGAATATGTTGGAATATTCTAGTTTTGCTTATCTAATGTTGTTTCAAATAGATGAAAGTAGCAAATACTAGTAGGTCTTTCGAAAGACCTACAAAGGAAAATGGGGTCTACCATGTCAAGGTCGAGTGCTCCAGATTAAGCTAAGTAAGGTTTTCTCTGGAAATCCACCTTGTTTATTTCTCCAGGACCAGGCAGGATTAATCTCTTGTTAGGCCGCAGGATGAGAGCTGATTGTGTGTGTGTATCTGTGTGAATGTGTAACTGTGTGTGTATGAATTTGTGTAAGTGTGTGAATGTGGGTAACTGTATGTGTGTGTATGAGTGTGTATGGGAATGTTATTAATAGTCATCTGATCTTTCCCTCACTGGGAAGGCTTTTCTATGTCCAAATAAAATTTCTCTTCTCTTGCTTACAACCCTTAATAAGCAAAGTTTCTATCAAAATAAACGCAAAGCAGGGGTTGCAGTATTCCTTCATGCCAGCTTGGCTTCATTTTATGGAACTGAGATAGACATTGTTATTTGAGATGCCCCTGACCCCATGAATTTCCTCTGTGACCTATCACAGTGCTCTAAATAGCGTTACAAGCAATTCATTTCTTTGCTCATTGAAGCCTTGTTAAGAGACAGGCTATTAAAATGTAAATACCTCTGAGGTAGGGAGCCTCAAGTAATACTTTTCTGCTTTGTCATGATAACTGGTTGGGGTTTATGAGATCCTTCAGGGATTCAAGTTTCTAAATTCCCTGGACTTGAGTTTGAATCTTGACTCTGTCATTTAAGAGTTGCATGATCTTGATAATATCTTTAACATTTCTGTTTTCTCTTAAGGGGGGGATAAGGGATTGCAATATTAACTTTCACTTCTGCTATAGGGAAAGAAGCATTAAGTATTTTATCTAGTGCTTAAAATAGGATAAATACTTAAGGTGGAATCTAGGATCACAGAGGAAGGAGCACTGAAAAGTGTTGACAGCAAATACAAAAATTTGAAGGGAAGAGAGGTCAAAAGCAATTGTCCTTGCTCTTCCTTCTGGACTCAGTCAGTGGGCAGGAGGAGAATGACCTAGACAGGAGGAAGTAGTCAAAGTAGCTTCTCCCAGACTTCAACACCCCTCCCCCATCAGTATTTCTTTTCTTCCCACATTACTGTGGATTTCTTTACCGCCTACCCAGAGTGTACTAGAGAGAGAGAAACTTGGCTTTCAGCACCAGACTCCCCTCATGTGGCCAATGGGGCAGCCAGATGCCATTCCTAGTACTGCCTCAGAGCCGGTGAGACTCGGGCATCAGGGCTCTGGCACAGCCTGGACTCGAGTGTGCCAAGGCTCACGCTGTGCCATCATACCACTTCCTCTTCTGTTACATCCACAGATTTAGGAACCAGCTTGATGGAAAGGAGTGGGCACTGGGGAGTTTTGGAGCATCAATCCATGCATGCCATCTGTACCTATCTTTATACAGAGCAGGGGAAAGGACAGACTAGGATGAAATGGCTTGCTTTGTTTGACTTCTATGTAAGGAGGTGTAAGAGGCATGGGATGCTAAAACTGCATGGGAAGAGGTGATACTAAGATCCCCACCCCCCAACTACCACACTCATATTTTCCTTCCCACTATTCTGGGATAAATTTATTCTGGGATAAATCGGGTTCTACACACTTCACCACCACCACCACAGAAATTTTTTTTTCTGCTGGTATGATGGTCATAAGAGATAGAGATGCCAGCTTGAATCTGTGGAATCTGAGACAAGAAAAGAAGGGGCTATTATTGCTGAATCATATGGAAGATGGTACGAGATAGAATGCAACTGCTGGAGGGTATCAGTTCATCTTCCTTCCCCACAGGTATAAAATGAATCCATAGGAACGAAGAATGCTTGGGAGGAGGTGTGTCTTCTTCATGTGCAGAAAGAAGAGGGACAGGCACTGTAAGGAGGCCTTTCAAGGTGATGGATTTGCTGTTTGGACCCCAGGCCATCTTATCTCAGCTCTACAAATGAAAGTGTTAATTCTCTGCCACACAGGAGATTGCTACTCTGCTTCTTTGGCTAACAGACAGCTCAAGACAAAGAGTTCTAGGAACATGTTTGCGATAGAATAGATAGAAGTGATCGCTACACTCATCTTCAAAACTCTGCTCTTTCATCTCCTTTCCCGAGAAGGTTGCTCCACCACGGAGAGTATCAATCATGTTTCCCCACTTCCTTTTTCCTTCAGCACTGGCTGCCTGCTTCCGTCCTTGCTGTTGTACTCTGGTTTCTGGCTGTTTCTGAATACGCCTTTCCTCCTAAACTGTAGGTTTTCAAGTACTGCTTTGCCTTGCTTATCATCTTATGTGTGTCTCTGTGATGAGGGTCGGCAACTGGTCTTTACCATGCTTTGGGGATCCAGGGTAGAGCATGAAGCAGCTAATGCTAATGGCATCTCAAATGTTTGGGGATATTCTTTCTCTCAAACCATATTATTGTTAATAAATGACTCATCAATGACTCATCTAGACATTGTTCTTAAGTTTATCCTCTACGGTGTAACGATCAGCTCAATCCAACATGGAGGGAGCTGACCAGATCTGAAAAAACTCAGTTTAACTTACTCTCCTAAGTGAGCAGTCATTTATTATTCCTCCAAAGTTAAAATTGTATTTTGAAAAGCATGTCGCCTTAAAACTTTAGGAACAGGCTCCCATTCTCTGTCACCATCTCTAGGAAGGCTGTCACATTTCTTTGGAAGAGTGTGTTTGTTTGCTTCATTCTCCTTTCCAGCCTCCAAAGGACACCATTACATTCAAAATGCAGCTCTCCAGGCAGTGAGAGATTTGGTTTCTAGATCAATGGAAGGTAAACCATTGTCCTCTTAACCCCACCGATGTATCCTGTAGCACAAATTCTGATTGGTCTTAATAATAAAACTTGGAGCTGAGTCAGATATTAGGGGGTGAAAGCTGAGAGCTCAGAGAAACAGTGCAGCCAGTCACTAGAGAGACCTTTTACCTCTACCAGTGCTCAGACCAAAAGGGCAATCCTGTCCTCAGACTGCTTCAGACTGCGCCTCAGACTACATCCTCAGACTGCTACCTCAGACTGCGCTGAGCTTCTGTCTCCTCCTGCCTTATATTTCTCTCTCCACCCAGCCATACCAGCTGTATCCCTCTTGTCTCCACCTACCTAGTGCTGGGATTAAAGGCCTGAGACTCCCAAATACTGGGATTAAAGGTGTGAGCCACCACTACCTAGCCTCTAGTGACTTAGCTCTGCCCTCTGCTCTTCAGGCAAGCTTTATTTGTTAAAACACAAGCAAAATATCACTACAGTACACCTTCTGGGATAATTGAACCTTGTTGGGAGGACACCTGTGATTCAATCCAGGAGGATTAAATTCTGTCAGCTGGCAACAGTCTCTCTTCAAGCTTTGGTTTGGAAGTCACTGACCTTGCTCCTCAAGCAACTTCTTCCATCAGGCGCTCAGTTGGTGTGAAGTAAGGAGCTGGTCCTAATAGGAAGAGGCCGTGTTTGTACCTTAGAGCCTTCATCATTCCCCATGTGATCATGAGCTCAAACTGAGGGCCGAGTCTGTGGGCCTTAGTTTCCTTATTTATGAAATAGCAAGAATAAGCAAGAACTACTTGCCACCACTACTCTGGAGCAACCAGAAGTCAAATCAGGTTCTTCTCATAAGATTGGTTGATATTGGAAGAAATAAGGGTATATGCCATGGGCCAGACTCAATTCCTCCACTTCTTGTCACTCTTTCCTGTTAGCTCTTCAGTGACCAGCTATGTCAATAACACTAAATGTACACAGGTTGAATTATAAAAAAACTATAAAAGTGAGCCCCATATGTAATGGTTCGAACCCATTCTTTCTCACACATATCTATATCATGACAGGCTAGAAATGGCTTTTGCACTATTTATTTTTGGGGGTTATTGATGCCATTGCTTTTTTTTCTGATAAAGCAGTTGATAACTGCTTTCAAAGTAATTAGGGTTGGCACTTCTCCCCTGTTATTTCTAGGTTTTAACAAAATACACATGCAAATAGTGATGCATGTATATACAGTAGCTCATGTTATGTGTTTTACCTGTTTTATGTGTTTACCTGTTTTAGGTAGGAGAAATATTTGTTAACTATTAAGCTTCAACAATGTGCCAGCATGCATCTGTTTAGGGCTGGGAACATGGGCATAAAATTGCCAACCTTAGCCTGGCAGATGGATGGTGTCTTAGTTTGCTTTCTCTGTGGATGTGATAAACACCATGATCAAATGCAACAAGGGGAGGAAAGTATTTCGTTGGTTTAAAGTCCATCATCAGAGGAAGTCCCAGCAGGAGCTCAAAGTAGAAACTTGGAGGCAGGAGCTGAAGGAGACCATGGAGGCATGCTCCTTAATAGCATGACTCTCTTACCTTTTTTTCTTATACAACCCAGGCCCACCTGACCAGTGGGCAGTGCCCACCATGGCCTGGACCCTTCTACATCAATGATTAATTTTAAAAAATGTCCCATTGACATGCATGGTCATGAGCCCATCTGATAGAGGCATTTCTTCAATTGAAGAAACCCTCTTCCCAGGTGACGCTATGCCAGGTTTACAAAAGTTAATCTTCACAGATGGCTTTCAAGGCTGTGACACTTCAGAAGGCGGGCTGCCTAGCAGATGTCCTCAAAGCCCAGGTAGGAGAATCTCACTCATTGTGAAGGTCAGAGAAGGTATCCTAGAGGAGGCAGTCTGGGATGAAAGGGGGTGCTTTGAAATCTGAAAGGGATGGATAAATAGTGTTGGTGTGGGAGAATTGTCTGTATT
>LOJH01104472.1:1846-13094 GCA_001685095.1 Ellobius talpinus
GCCAGGCAGTGTTTAAATGAATACAGTTTCCATGTAATTATTTCGGGTAAAGCTGGCCAGGAGCCGGGTGGCAGGAAGCAGCCTGCCACTTCCTTTTACAACAAACAGTAATAACAAAAATCCCAAACAAACAGAAAACAACAGACTTGAGAGATGGCCCAGTGGTTAAGAGCATTCATTACACTTCTAAAGGACCCAAGTTTGTTTCCCAGCACTGATATAGATCAATCACAACCACCAGGACCAGGGGATCTACCAGCCTCTTCTGGCCTTCATGGCCCATCACCACATGGCATATACATACATATAAATAAACAACTTACAAATCTTCCCAAAAGATTTTAATTTCAGTTTATTTGGTGGCCTGGAAAAGATAAGCCAAGTCCAATATCATTCTCTTTTCCCCGCCAATAACACAGAATCAAATTATTAGCTGTACATTGCTAAGAATGTATTGACTGGGATGGCAAAGGAGTTCTCCAAAGTTCTTAGAAATCTTTCTGGGGTGCATTTGGAAAAGTGTTTGGTACAATAAGAAGTGGATCAGGCCTCCAAGCCAGCACTCAAGCTGGATTTTGTTAAACCATATTCAGGTGTTTTAATTCAGTCTGTGGATTTGGATAATCCATTGAATCAGATTCTGATAACAAAATGTCTGAAAATAGCAACTTAAGAAAAGCGGCTTATTCTCTCTCACACTTTGAGTGTTTGCTGGTAGGGAAGCTGTGCTGGCAAACGTGGGAAATGTCTGGTTACATGTCATCTAGTTAGGAAGCAGGAAGAGATAGCTACTGGTGTTCAGCCAACTTTCTCCTTTTATTTAGTCCAGAACAGCAGTCCATGAAACATTGCTGTCTGTAGTTAGGAAAGGCCTTCTCATCTCATTTAAACTCATTTAGAAAGTCCCTTAAGACACACCTATAGGATTATCTCTTACATGCCTTAGACTCTGTCAAGCTGACACTATTAAGCATCACCATTGCTTTGAGTGAATGTTTGGGACTCCTCTGTAGAATGCTGTGAATTCTAGGTATTTTCTTAGACATGGGGAGCTGAAAGCAGACTAAGTGAATGAGTCCACATATACTGCTCTGAAGAAGAAAATTCTTCTTCTCCCTAGAAGGACGCTTCATATTCTCCTCACTGAATCTCTTCATTCAGATAAGGGCTTAGCATCTCAGTGCCCTATAATGAAATGATAGTTCCAGGATACAGGACAACAGGATTAGATTAATATGAGGGGTTTAATATGGAAAGGAAACAGAGGAAATGGAAGAGCAGAACACTCAAGAAACAGTCTTTCTGAGCAGCAGCAAATCCTTGCTGGGTACGAGTTGATAACTCCATAACAACCAAAAAAGCAGAACGCTGCGAGCATAGCAGATGCCTGGGGGCTTCCAGTGCTCTGGCACTGGTGACTGGTGTGTGTGAGAAGGTGGGTGCGTGTGGGTGGGTGTGAGTGTCCAGCTGCTCTGGCAGAAAGCGTAGTTACTATTCCTTGGCTGTTCTCATGCCCCTCACCATCCCTCACCCACAATTGAGAACTGCTGACTCTCTTGTTACCCTCTGCTTTGTTATTAATGTTTGTGGCTACTTTCTCTACCCATGAGTCAACTTTTCTATCATAACAATTTTTCTAGGGCTTGTAGTGACTTTTTCTATCTGTTATCTTATTAATGGACTTTTGTTTTTTTATGAACCAGTGACTATCATACATTCTGATGCTTGGTGTATATTTGATGAAAAATGAACTGAAGCTAAAAAAAGTACACTGATAAACTGTGCACTATAATATTTTAGTGCCCTGCAATGCAAACTTCACAGTACTAAGAAATAAAATACAGTTTTAAAGTGGTTCTGTACCACACTTCAACGGTTATTTACTTTTTAAAAGAGCAATTTTTATTGTGTGTATTTAAGAAATACAGCATGATATTATAAGATATAGACATATAATAAAATGGTTCTGAAGGGAAAGCAAGTTAATATAATGGCCATCTCACATAGTTCCTCTTTTTTCTTTCCACTGGCAACAACCACTGTCTCTTACTCTTTTAGCTGTAATTCCAAATTCAGTGTGCGATCAGGATCTTTATTCTAAATGTATGTTGGATCCATAACTTTGTTTATCTTATTATCTTTGCTACTTGGTCTGTGTTTGCCCTTTTGCCCACACCCTGTGGGAGGAAAACAAAAAACAAAAAAGAAGCAAACAAATAAACTTCTGTGTATATTTGACCTTATGTCTTTTTGTTTTTAAATCGATATAGACATGATCTTATATTGTATCATTCTTTCTGTGTCACATTCTTCTCACTTAGCACAATGCTTCCAGGTCTATTTTGTCATGGCAAATGTCAGGGTGTCTTCTTTTCTAAGGCTAAAGAATCTTTCAATCTCTCTATCATACTCTCTTTTCATACCCCACTCCTTCAGTCTATACCTTTTCCCTCCTTTTCTCCTCTGTGTAACCCTTTTTTCTTTCTGAGTCAGTGAACACTAGATTTTTTTCTGTTTTGCATAATGTAAGTAGTCAAAGACTTTCCATGGGAAAATGTATAAAGAATATATAAAATATATATGTGTAAAATATTAAAGTATATTATAGATATATAATATATTATTTCTTTTCTTCCTCCCTCCCTCTCTCCTTCCCCTCCTCTCTCCATCCCTCCTCCCTTCCTGCCTCCTTCTTTCCTTCTTTTCTTTTTTTAATTGAAAATAGATTCTTTTCTCTTACAATACTTTTTGACCACAATTTCCCCTTCCTACATTCCACCCAACTAATCACCACCTCCCTTCTCCCCCAGACAGATAACTCCCATCTCCATCCCATTTCCTTTTTGGAAAAAAGCAAGCCTTTGAGGAAAAACAGTATTGTTTCTTTTGAGTATGTTTTTGTGGTACTTTAAATGGAGATGGCTCCCTAGGTTCACAGGGAGTGGTACTACTAGCAGGTGTGGCCTTGCTGGAGTAAGGTGTGACTTTGTTGGACAAGGGGTTCTGGGACCTGGATGTGAGGTCTAAAATGATCAAACCAGGTCTAGTATGACATTCACTTCCTGCTACCTACAGATCAAGATGTTGAACTCTTTGCCTCCTCTCCAGCACCTTGTGTGCGGGCATGCCACCATGCTTTTTGCTGTGACAATAATGAACTCAATCTCTGAACTGTAACCCAGCCCCAAATAAATCTCTTTCTTTATAAGAGTTGCCATAGTATCTATTCACAGCAATAAATCTGTAAGACAGCATTGAAAAGAGATTGCTGACTGAAACAGTTTTGCTACTTTAAGTTTAATTATAATCCAAGTATTTTTTTCCTACTGGCCACACTAGTCCCTGTTGAAGATGAGAGCTTGCGGGTTTTCCTTTTCTCCACATCTTCACCAAAATTCTTCTCCGTATTCTGTTTTGTAGGTTGGTTTGATGGCTTAGGCTGTGTTTGTTTGCTAGTCTGTTTTGATGCTAGTTCTCCTAAAGGCATGAACTACCATTTAACACCATCTTTGATTCATAACTCTGCATGATTCCTAATGTTATGTGCCTTTTTAGATCATTTATGACCAGTTTTGCATCATTTTTTTAAACACCTATTCAAGACCTTGCCAGTTTTAAACTAATGAGACTGGTCATCTTCAGTTCAACAGAATTTAAAAGACAGTGGGGCATGGTGTTCAAATCAGCATGCTGGGTGGTCAGTGGTCAGTATGATCAGTGGCCAGCAGAGCTCCCAAAACCAGAGATCTATACTAGGCTTGTGTCTTGTAAGTCCAATGACAGAAAGTGACAGACAATGTATAAGTGTGAAGGCCAAAGCCTTTTCGTGAATATCAGAGGAAGTAGAGTAAGAGAGTTCCCATGATTTGTGTAAAGATGACCAAGGTCAACAGCCATAAGGTGAAGCACAATTAATAAAGTTTCAGATAGAGAAATTGGGGTTCAACCTGAAGGTCAGAAAAGCAAAACAACCAGCCACTGGCTCTTAAACCTCAGTCTGAAAATGGTGCTCTTGCCTCCAGAAATCTCAGAATAAGACTGTGACTGAGAGGTGTCTCCTCCCATTTCACAGTCCTCGTTAGTGCTGGGATTAAAGACATGCACTGCTCAGTTTCTGTAACAAAATAGTATGGCTACTGGGGTTAAACGTGTGTGTTATTCCGGCCTAGTCTGTAAGGCTGCCTATTGGGGCTGTTTTATTCTCTGGACTTCAAGCAAGCTTTATTTATTAAAATAAAAATGAAATGCCACTATATTTTTCATTTCTGTCTAAAATAAAAAGAGGGCAATAACTAATATAATAAAAACAATATACAATAAATACAATAACTATGCAATATATACAGGCAATAACTACATCAACAATGTCTAGTCCATTTGCATTTAACAAATTCAGAGAAAATATTTCATATCTATCCTGTCTTGGTGAGTTTTAAGTCCCATACCTAAGTTTCCTTCTATCATAACTTGCTTTCTGCACCAGGAAAACTTTAACTATCTAATCTTCAGCTCCCTCAGACACTCAAGAAGAAAAAATATTAACTGAGTAAGCAAGAAGTGCAAGCAAGTGACTTCCAAAAAATGTGAGTAATGACAGAAACAGCTGGATACCTGGACAGTCACACCAAAGCATTTAACTTTGGCCTTCAGGCCTAGCATGTACAAGAGACTTTTCTGTGAGGCAGGATATTTTGTGTCCTGGTTGTCTAATTAGGACAACATACTGTCAGCAGTCAAGGCATGAGCATTTCCTTGCTCAATGGCTTACTTTTGCCACAAAGAAAGTAAACTCCATGTGGAGTTTCTTCAATNAAGTGCAAGCAAGTGACTTCCAAAAAATGTGAGTAATGACAGAAACAGCTGGATACCTGGACAGTCACACCAAAGCATTTAACTTTGGCCTTCAGGCCTAGCATGTACAAGAGACTTTTCTGTGAGGCAGGATATTTTGTGTCCTGGTTGTCTAATTAGGACAACATACTGTCAGCAGTCAAGGCATGAGCATTTCCTTGCTCAATGGCTTACTTTTGCCACAAAGAAAGTAAACTCCATGTGGAGTTTCTTCAATGTCCATTATCTTCTCTGAAGTAGATTGGTGCTGCCAGGAGCTGACGTGTCTCTCTGTTTTTGTTCTAATACAACAGGTTTGGTATTATTATAGCCATATGATGCATTTATAAATCAGTAGGCATGGTATCTTCAATTTTTAAGTCTTATTTGCATTGGGAATATTTTGTGGATCCATATACATATTTAAAAAATTGTTCTATGAAGAATTCTTTCAAGATTTTTAATGACATAAAATGGACTCTATACATGGCTTGAGTAGCATGCATATTTTTTATTTTTGCATTTGTGTCCCATTAAGTCATTTATTATAGAATGGTGACATATTTTTTATTGAAAGTAGATTTTTTTCCTATAGTATATTCTGATTTCAGTTTTTCCTCCCCCATTTCCTTCCATATTATCTCCCACTTCTCCAGCTATACAAATCCACACTCATTCTTTCTTTCTTTCATTAAATCACTTCATTAATAGTAAATTACATCTTTCCAATATAAATACCTACTTGATGGCTTACTTAGATTTACCTAAATATTAAATTTACCAAAGTACCTAGAAATTGAACCTTAGCATATGTACAATAATCAGGTATGAAAGGATTTTAATTTTGTATTATTTTTGAGTGAGCTATTAATGTTTGCAATATTTTGTGTATGTGAATTCTTATACAGTATAAATGTCATATACTAAATATATCCAATATGATTTGCTAAGAATCCCTGGAAAATAATGTAAACACACAAAGTTAATAAATCTAGCATGGTGTAGATGGTTTAAAAACAATGGAATCAACACTAAAATCCCAATATAGAACTAAAACAAATTATGACCATTATTTAAATTATGTTTGTAACTTCTTGAAATATAAGCACTACTTTTATGAAACTTTGGTGCTGATGAACACTCAACTGTCCACATTTAGTAACTAAGCTTGCACTGCTGTTGATTGACATATGATGAATGGGATCAAAAGTTAACTGCAGTGTTGATTCCATAGTTGACTTAAGTATGGTAGAAAGGACTTGACAAACAGCAAGTAAGAAGTTTGGGTTCTTGAGGTGATAGAACTTCCCTATAATCCCTACACTTAAGAGAATGAGGCAGGAGGATCCAAAATTCTAAGCCAGTACTCAAGTCTGGAGAAAGAAAAATCCTTAGCTAAAGGGAAAGTCTGGGCTAAATAAGAAACCCTTATTACAAATCAACAAATATCCTGCTGTCATGTCTTGGTCTTCTCCTGTATTAGCCAAGATATTATCTTTGAACAACCATTGGCACATATGGGCAGCACTGATTGTATACAGTGAGACCTATGTGTGTATAATTAGGTATATGTATATACCTATGTTTGTGTATATATACATATACATATGTACATAGACGCACACATAGACACACACATCTAGTTCAGAGTTAAACCTGGGTGAAAATCTGGATGAGTTGAAGGGCAGAGATGGGAAAGAGATATAAAAAAATACATTGTATTTATGTCAAAATTTTCAAAGTCTAAATACTTTCTAAAAATGGGAAAGTAAAAGAAAAGAAAATGAAAAGAAAGGTTAAAAAATGTTTAAATTCTGACAAAATTTGACACCATTTATGTAGACTTTTTCAGTTTTTGTCTGGCTGGCAATCTTTGGCAATATTTTCATACCAGTTTTTATAAACTTTTTCAGTTTGTGTCTAGTGTTGCAATTTTACCTGTCGTAGGCACTTCATTTTGAAGGTCCATGAATTTTTCAGTAAACATGTCTTCACTTGTCTAGGCTTTTGACCATGTGACTTTATATCACCTGTGTAAATGTGACAGGAGTTGACATGGCCATTGGCAAAGAAAGGAAGAGCTGGTAGTGTGTGTAGGAAGGAAATCAATTTCGGAGACAAACACAAGATCAGCTCAACTTGTTGTCTAATACCTCAGCAAATGTCACACCTTCTAAAGAGCATTGTAACTGGGCTTCCCTTCCTCACAGAAACCATCGTCTAGGATGAGAGGCCCAAAGGTTTCTCTCTTTCAACCTTATCACCCTGAGCGAAAAATGTCCTGGAAAAAAATATGTGTTTCAAGTTTATAGAGGATAAAGTCTTGATCCCTCAGTGCCAATCATTCTGTAAGTATAAGATTCACAGGAAGGAAGTGTGGACTTGTGGGGAAAATCTAAAAACTAGTCCCAGACTTGTTGTGTGCAGGTTTCTCTAACTATAATTATTTGAGGGGGAGAGGTAGCTTGACTATTATAAGCACTTGCCACTTCTGAAGACCTGGGTTCAGTTCTCACCATTCATATGGCAGCTCATAAATACCTGTAACTTCAGGCCCAGGAAACAGGGCATCCAAATGCTTTCTTCTGGCCTCTACAGGCACTGCACACATATGGTACACATGTATATAAATAAATATTTTTTTAAAAAAGAAAAAAGATATTCCAATCTATTTGTGTTAATTAAAGACTCTTAGAAGGATGGATTGTTCTGGCCATCCACTGAAATATTGTAAGCTGCATAACCAATGAAATTGCTGTTTTTATTCATGCTTTCATTTCACCACTTCCAACTGAACCTTACTTATAACAGTGGTAAAACAGGTAGCTGTTTTCTGTACTCCTTTTTCTGTTGTCTTTTGAGACAGAGTTTTACTGTATTCTATAGCTCTGGCTATCCTGAATCTCATTCTATAGAGAAGGCTCACCTTGAACTCCCAGAGATCCACCTGCCTCTGCCTCCTGAATGCTGGGATTAAAAGCACATGCTACCACCACTCAACTGTTTTTTTTACAATCTCATTGGTTATAAATTCCAATGCACAGTCTTTAAACTAATTCTGATAAATCATCACTTCACATGTTCAGCTCATATTTCCCTTGACTGCTAACTACTTAGAGTGAAATGTAGATGTGAAATACAGATATACCTGTATAAATGTATGTTTGTGTATTCAACATGTGTATATGTGATTAGCATTAGTAATGATCTTGTCTACATCTGAAATGCTTAGTTGGTATTAGATATACACAACTATAAAAAATTACCCATCAGTTGGGTTTGGAGGGTATCTTGGCAGTTGTTACCATGCTTGCCTCACATGAATTAGGCCCTATGTTCAACCCATAGCCTTACCTGTACACAGTGCTGCACCCTTGTACTAGGAGAGTATACTTGTTCATTTTCCAGCGGCTCAGACTCTGGAAATAACCACACAGAAATTGTATTAATTACATCACTGCTTGTCCCATTAGCCCTATCTTCTTAATAGCTAACTCTTACATCTTAATTTAACCCACTTCTATTCATCTGTCTATCACCGCATGGCTGTGGCTTACCAGGTAAAGTCCCAGCATCTGTCTCTGGCAGGGCTACATGGCTTCTCTCTGACTCTGACTTCTTTCTCCCAGCATTCAGTTTAGTTTTCCCCTCCTAGCTAAGTCTGCTCTGCACAGGCCCAAGAAAGATTCTTTATTAACCAATGGCATTCACAGCATACAGAGGGGAATCTCACATCACATCCCTGTGCATGTGCTGCATCCCTGTAAACCCAGCACTCAGATGGTAGAGGCAGGTGGATAAGCAGTTAAAGATCCACCTCAACTATATAGAAAGTTTAAGGCTTCACTGGGCTGTAAGGGACATTTGATTAAAACAAACAATATAGGCAAAAAATAAGCAAACAACAATGAAACAAGAAGTAACTCCCCAAACTCCCAAATACCAAAGGTAAAGAACAGGAAAGGATTCTCAGCTAGGCTGTGTTAGAGAAAGAAGGCTGGAAAGTATTGTTTTTAGTTCAACTTTTAAATGCCTCGAGTGCATTTTCCTAACAAACTATTGAATGCAATCTCCACACAACTCCCCAAATTATAAATCAACAGAAAAAAATGTCAAAAAGAATAAAAGGTAAAAATTCTTGTTTTGAGTATGGTCAGCCATTCTGGTCCTCACCTCAGCCACCTTCTTCACAAACCCTATAACTCTTTTCCAAGAGTGGATAAAGCATAAGAAATTATCATCCAACTTCAAATTTAGGATGCTAGGTGTATTAGTTACTTGTCTCATTGATGTGTCAAAATGCCTGACTGAGACAATTTAAGGAGGGTTTTATTTTGGTTCATCATTCCAAGGACAGTCAATCATGGTGAGGAAATCATGGCAGCAGGAGCAGGAGGCAGCTGGTCACATTGCATCTGCAGTCAGGAATCAGGAAGATGAATGCTTGTGCTCAGCTCACCTTCTCTGGTGTAAGACGCCAAGCCATGGGATGGCACTATTAGTATTCAGGTTGGCATTTCCTCTTTAGTTAATCCAATCTAGAAACAGCCTCACAGACAAGCCAAGAACTTTGTCTCCAAAGTGAATCTAGATCGTATGAGGTTTACAGTCAATATTACTCATCACATCATGGTTGTATTATGTTTATAGTGATTCAAAATCAGTTAGCCTAAGAATCCTTTGTTGTTCACCTGAATCCTTTGTTGGTAAATAAACTTCAACAAAAAGAATGATCTTCTATATAAATAACAGATGGTCATAGATAGTCTGAAAACTTGCCAGGCAGATATTGTGCTGTCTCCTTCTGTACAGTCATTGGTGACTAAGGCTTAGCTTTCTCACCCTGGAGATTATGTCCTCATCCTATTTCCGTTCTGTTGCTATGGAAAAACACCCTGACCAAAGGCAACTCAGAGGATAAAAGGTCATAGTGCATCTTGAGATAAGTCAGGCCAGGATCCCTCAGAGGAAGGGGCAGGAGCCATGGGTCAACACTGTTTTTTTTTGACTCACTTATAGGTTCATCCTCAGCTAGTTTATTCAGCACAAGATCATCTGCCCAGGGAATGGTGCTGCCCATAGTGGAGAGGGTTCTCATAGATCAATTGACAATGAATAAAACCCTTAATAGGTGTGCCTACAGGCCTATATTATTCTACAGTCTCTCAGGTAAGACTCCCTTAGGTGAGTAGGCTGTGCCAAGTTGGCAGTTAATGATAACTAGGGCACTGGATTGGAAATATTAAATTCCTTAGGTATTATATAATTTTATCTGTCTATTTTTTCTCATAAAGACTTGGCCTGAGTCTTCTGTAGCATGCTGCCTCTTTTAGATGAAATTCTACGATGTATCCACTACTGCCACTTCTGTATTCCATCTGTGTCTCATGCCCATAACCATAACATTGATTCTACTGAAAACACATTTATCATTATGAGATTAAATTTTTGACATTTGATTCTCATTCTCTCTGCCCTTTCTCTCCTCCCATTTTCCTTCTTATTCATTAAATATACTTAGTGGTAGGTCTCTTGGTTACATGTGTTGGAAGAAAGAACTCCATCATTTTTAGGAACATTTTACTACTCAATTTGCAGACCAAGAGAATTAGCTAGGTGCTCTATCATTAAGCTAACTTTTCTTTTGGGAAGTTTTCAGCATTTTGAAGTTTTTGATTGACACTTGCTACTCATGGCCCTTCTCCTATGAATATTCCATTTGGGGCTGCTGAAAATGGACTTTTCTAAAATTACAAAATTTTAAATTAATAAGATTTTTCTGTTATCTATTTTTCAACCCTAGTCACTGGAAAACTAATGTCAATTTCTGGCCTCTGACTATATTAGGCATTCATGCTATGCACTTGCATACATGTGGACAAAACAGCCACATGCATAATTTTTTTTAAAAAGTAAACGTTTTAAAAATGTTATTTTAGCTGTGTGGTGTTGGTGCATACCTTTAATTCCAGCACTATGGAGGCCGAGGCAGGTGAATCTCTTTGAGTTCAAGGCCAGCCTTGTCTACAGAGTGAATTACAGGACAGCCAGAGCTGTTTCACAGAGAAACCCTTTCCCAAAAGACAAAACAAACAAACTTTTAATATTAGCCCAAGCATGAGGTCTACAAGAAAAATACTCAGAAAGAAAGGCACACCTGAAACCTGGATGTGCTCTGCTCAGAAAATTTCCACTTCTTGTTTCAGCCAAGCTATTTTTCCAGAGCTGAAGTCCACTGATGCAGCTTGAGCCATCAAATTTTCCAATGGATGTAATGTTACCTAAAATTATTATAGTGCATTGTCTGGATCGCTACATTTTTAGCCTCTGATATTAGTTTTATTAAGCTAAATAAAATATATAATGAACTCTAGAAACTAGATATTAAAATTCTAAATAACCCAGTTAAAAAATGGGG
>LOJH01104647.1:0-11110 GCA_001685095.1 Ellobius talpinus
GCTCTCCTTGTCAGCCACGTTCAGAGAGTCCGGATTGATTACATGCTCCATCTGCCTTTTATTTTGTATTGTTCGGATTGACATAGGCGCTTCAATTTTACTTTTCTTAAAGATGGAAATTTCCTGCATACTTGACAGTTGATTCTAGATGCCTCGTTTTACATGCTTAAAATATCTTCCGTAAGTTTTGATTTCTTTTCTTTGTCAGGGAAAGCTCTCTTTCAATGTGGTTTAGCACTGCAGACCTGTGCCCTGGAGGAGCCAGAAGACATAGTCCAATCTTACCACTCAGCATGCATAATGAGGCTATACTTCTTCCCAACCAAGTCTCGGGATACAGCCACACTTTTTCTCATACCACATCACAGATAAATCTCTGTCCACTACCCCACCCTATGATTTAGAAGAAAGCAACTGTCCTAGATACAATACACTGAAGTCTATTCTCTCTACTATATTGCAATGATGGTATAGTGTTACTCTCCTCATGACTCACTGACAATTATAGACAAATTATATTGGTGTTTAAGAAAAATGGGTAAAAGATAGGTAAATAAATATTTTATTTTTTACTATATTTGTTTGTATTTGCATGGGTTATGCCACTTGTGGTGGGCAGAGAAGTAATTGTAATCACCAGCACTCCCTTTCTAACATACGGGTCCTTGATATTGAACTCAGGCCATCAGACTTGGAGGCATGGGAACAACCTTAATGTTGCCATCTAGAAGGCTTTACAAATATACTTTAAATAGTAATTGTACTTAATTTATTACTAAAAAATTATGTTATGATATTAATACTGAACTATATTCCAGTGACTATTTGCTAAGTTAGAACATTGATTTATATTTTTAAGCATTTTTATTAGTTCTTTAGAGTTTCATACAGATTTGGATCACATGCACTTACTCTTCTAACCCTCTTCTAAAGTCCTTGTTCCTTCCTTGCCCACCCAAATTTGTGTCTTATCCTTTTTTTAACCCTTTCAATACCAATTTTTCACAGACCAAATAACCTCAGATTAGTGTTCTTCAACTGTAGCCGGACACACTTAGAAGGATGTATATCCTGAGAGAAAAAAATATTTCTACCTGGTAGCAGCTAAGAAATGGATTCAGTGACAGGTGTGAATTGCATGCCCCATTCCACTCTACATAGGTAGTAGGTCTGCCTAGAGCTTTCACAGTTTTGAGACATTCTATAGTAACTGCTGTGAGTTCATATGTGCAGCAGCTCTGCTATCTCTAGAACACATTGTTTCTTCATAGTCTTCCACAGAGAATCACACTCTTATTACTTCATAAATAAAATAGTAAGAGCTTAGTCAATAATATGCCTATCAAAAATCAAACAAATTTCTCATCTAAAGAGAAAAATGTATAATAGACATCTTTATTAAAATGATAACATTTTGGAATTATAAGATATTAAAATAAACATTAAGGATTCTAGAGTTGGCTCAGTGGTTAAGAACCATTGCTGAAAATCTATGTCTACTTTCTAGCACCCAAATTGCAACTCACAACTGTCTGGAGCTACAGTTAAAGAGGTCTTAATGGCCTTCTCTTGCCTGTGAATGAATAAGGCATGCATGCAATGCACACACAATAATTAAAGCAACCACTCATATACATAAAATTAATATTTTAAGAATTCAACTATAGTAGGTGTGCTCTCTAAGAAGCAATTGAGAATGGTCTTGAGACAATAATAAAATGTCTCAGAACAGAAATGAAAAACATTAGGAAGATGCAGGTATTTAAAAAAAACAATATATTTATGCAAAATATCAAGTTTGAACAAAAAGAAAATGATTTTTTTGATGGACTTAGGGAACATCTCATATGGATGACTGTTTTATGAAAGAACTTTTCTAGGAATATATTTCACACACACAGAGACACACACACATACAGACACAGACACCCAGACACACACAAACACACACTTTTGTGTATAGGGAGCATAGTAGAGAGGACTCTGTCAGGTACAGACCTGGTAAACTTTGTCTTTGTCGTGGTTACTCACAAAAGTACAGATGTGAAATCCTATCTGGGGTAGGCATGGCTCAATTAAAACCACAACATAAAAGTTATTGAGAATTCAGCTCCTGAGATCTGCAACATTGAAGCCCTGTGCACAGCTTTCAGGTAGCTAGGCAGTACCCTGAACCTTCTTTTCAGCAGTTCCCCTATTCAGAATTACACCCTAGCAGTTGTTTCCTCCCTCTGCATCCCTGAAAGAAACCATCCTGAATTTTGTAAGTTTCAGCTTTCCCAGACACATAGGTTCTTGACTTTCTAATCTCTCCACTTTCCTTCCATACAGACTATCTCATTTTGGCCAAGAAATGTTTCACAAACATTTTTTATTCTCTGATTAATTTCACCAAATAACTTGCTGATAAATATACTTTTTATTGGTTTAGCACATGAACAGTTTTGTTTTGCAAATGTATGAATAATTATAGTAAGCTAGGTATAACAATGGTACAAGATTCTAAATTTCCATGTTTTACAATTCTCATGCCTTAAAAATGATACCAACAATGGTACTAAGTTGTGTAACAAGATCAGGATTGAGACTGTTACCCTTTGATCACCATAGCACCAAATTCTGAGAATAACCCATGGAAAACATAAGCCCAAGTAGTTGGGTTTCTCTTTGTGTCTCTATGTTTCTGTCTCTATCCTTAGGGTTGGAGGAATAGGAAACTTTACCAGCATTCTAAATGCAGACTTTCTTGTTTAAATAAATTGTACTTACACAGCATGGGGAGTATGGAGGCTGAGTTCTTGTCATAGGGCTTTCTTCGGTTGACTCATTGCAGATTCCCTTTTATCCTTAAGGGTTCTAGTCTCTTTAACAATTATTAGTGCTTGACCATCTTCACTCTTCATTTCTTTACATACACTGGTTCCACACATCTGCTCAACACTTTTTCTATTTCCCTTACCTTTCTGTTGCAGTCCTTTTTCTCTCCCTGAGAACCTGGATTACAGCAAACAATAACTGTAAAACATGCTATATGCTATCTACCCTGTTTTGAAATTTCTTCAGTGAAAAAAATTATTTGATACCTTCTAATTCAATTTCACTCTTTGCATATGACCAGAAAGCAATAAGATCCTAATCTAATACCTGAATGAGCCTTTGTATCCCTAAAACACTCATGAGCAGAGGCATTCACCTTCTGTTTCTGTCTCCTTTTTTTCTCTTCTAGGCTCTCTTTACTTAGGATTCTTCTTCACTAAAGTTCCAAACTTATTTCACAGTCATCCAGAATATAAATGGCAAATGTTTGAGAACCCCATGCTGCTATTATTATTATTATTATTATTGTTATTGTTATTGTTGTTATTATTGTTATTATTATTATTGTTATTATTATTATGTCTAGAATGATTCCAGTGACTCCTCCTAAATAAAATGATTATGGGGAAGAAAGAGTTTTAAGATGGTCAGTAACATGTAAATGCATGCACACACACACATGCATACCACACACACACACACTGTTCAGTAACACAAATAGTTTTACTTTTTTCTTCAGATGAAAATTACCAATGTTCAGAAGGGCAAATATAATGCTGATTATTTCTGAATATAAGTTTGGTGAGAATTCAAGAGCCATCATACCTGTACTCTCTGATACTTATGTGGATGAGCTTTTCAGAGGTCAAGAAAGTATCACGAATTATTTCAATTGCACATCATGAAAAAAATTAAAGCATTAATTAAACTCTAGAGGCTCTTAAATTAGAAGCCATTGGTGAACTCTTATGATCCTTGCTAAGGTGGGGAAATTATCTTCTTGGAGGTTCATACCTATTATGTGTGGTAGACAACCCATCAATTTTTGAATTAAATGGAAAGTGCTAAAATTTCTAAATGAACATTAGTAGTATAACATAATAAAACTTCAGGAAGAAAAGTATTTACTTATTAGCTTATCTATCTATTGCAAGCTGTTACCTATTATATCAAATTAAAATTCATATTTTTTTCTCCTTTAGGCTTTAGTGAATATCTTCTCTGTATCAGATTTAGTTGTAAGAGTGTGTGCCAAATTACTTTGTTTATGTTTTTTGAGATACTACCAGGCTATACTTAACCTCACAATCTTCTGGACTCAACGTAAACTGTGCTATCATCTTCATCTGGAACAGTTTAAGTTACAGAAAGAATCTTTTGAACTTTCTTGGGTGAACCTTGAATATGGATATCTGTAAACTTGCTCAATCAAATAGACACCATCCTTGCATGGAGAATCTCCTTTGTTTTCAATTCAAACTAGCTTTTTAATGCATTTTATTAGTATTTAAACAAATAGCATGAAAAATAATGAGATGTAGGAAGAAGGGAGATAATGTGGAGAGTTAAATGCTTATTTGACTATATTCAATGGTAAAATTCTTTAAAGAATTGCTTCTAGCATGATATATGTAGGAAGGAAAAGAACATTTCAAAGGTTCTGAGCCAGAAGGGATTTACTCTTTGTACACACCATCCAAGAAGTTCAGATGACTCTAAAACAGGAGAGTGGCAAGCTTAAGGACAGATTTGGCTACAAATCCAGACACTATATAAAATTAAATAAATACAATGAATACTTCAGAATCAGAAACTGAAAACTAATTGAACTGGGTGTGTCTATTTCCATTATGTATTTGACCCTAATTAAGGGTAGTCAGAAGTCTGTCTGTGAAAATATATTGTCGAAGAACTACCATTTTCTCTTTTAATAATCAACTTTATTATTTTTGTCTTAATGCTTTTTAGATTTTAATACACAATGATCCACTGTCATTACTTTGAACAATGTGATTTTATTCACCAATTAAAAAAACTACTCTTTCTAATTAGAACACAAATTAGACTGTATTTGCATAGGCACAGTGAAAGTGTGATTAGCCTAATCAAAACTCTTTGAACATGAGAATACTTCCTTTGTGTCAGTCTCTGATAATTATTCTTAAACTATTACATACATTTTAATTGAAATATTGTTGCAAATCTATCTTAATTGTTTCACTTCTTACAAATACATGTCTGTATTCATTTTTGCTTTCCATTTGCAATGGGAAAGCTAAATGTTTGTTCCACTTCATCTCTGTTTGAGAGTTTTCTGCCTCATTCATTTTTTATGATTTTATTACATCATTTTAATGAATACTATAATGTGGCATATTGTTTCATCAAAGTATGTGCACAAAAAACTGAATAAAATATAGTCTTAGATTCTGGGCATCGTAAGTAGTGGCACTGCAGGTACATATATGTCCATCTTCTGTCACATAAATACTAGTCGATAAGTTTCCAGGTATGGTCATTCATACTAGTAAATGAAGAGAAAATATATCGAGAACATTAATAAAACTATCTTGGGCTGTCAAGTTTTCATTTGGTTTGGGGCATAATTCATTTGAAAGACATAAAATATATGCAGATTACTTAAAGTACCTCTCTAAATAATTAGTTTTCTATTGTTCGCTTACAAAATTGAAGGGATCAAATATACCACTCAAAATACATAGACCAATTTTATGTGATATTTCACTTTATGAGGTTTTACTTAGTTGTGACAAACCACATTCTAACAGCTTAAAATAAAAAATTTAGAGAAAACATAATGTATTTTAAATTAAATATGATTTTGTGTAATGTGTCAATACTTATCAGCATCCATGCCAGTATTGGCTGGGATAGCATTCATCTTTTTATTTTCAGCATTGAGTTGGGATTTGCCATGAGTCCATTCATCGCATAGTAGCTTTCTCAGTTTACAGGTCAATGTCATCTAATTAAATAGTTTAAAATTTTTAAAAATGATATAAAGTAGGAATGTCATGATAGTATCTATTCCAGGAACTACTGTTGAGGCTATGGTCCCTTATCCCTTAAATAAGAACACAATATTATCATGTCCCTAAATTAGAATAATTCTCAACTGCATTCTAAATACTTACCCTTAATTATTATACACACAAATAGGTACAGATCTTGACCCTCATCTGGTGTGGGAAGTCCTTCTATATATGTGTTGCTATTATTGGTCAACGAATAAAAAGAAAGTGCTTTTGCCTGTGATAGGCAGAATAGAGCTAGGCAGGAAAACTGAACTAAATGCTGAGGGAAAGAAAGCACTGTCAGAGAGACTCCATGGAGCCACCAGAAAGGAAAGATGTGAGCTGCCAGGTGGAATCTTGTCAGTATGCCATGAGCCTCTTGGTAAAATATAAAATAATAGAAATGGGTTAACCAAAATTATAAGAGCTAGATAATAATATGCTTAAAGTGACTGGTCAAGCAGTGTTTTAAATAATACATTTTTTAGTGGTTATTTTGTTAGTCTGGCCACTCACAATAAGCCCCCAACCTGGGGCCTGAATCCAATACCCTGAGATTACAAAGAAAGTGACTGATAAATTGCCAATACAGGTAGGACTGTCTTTGAAATTTTCTGCTTCCTGGAAAAATTTGCCAGATACTATGGGCCAGTAAGCTGTAGATGGATTTCTGCAAAGTTACAGAAGAACTTTGGGTGATTATTCAAACCATGAGATGTCTCTTTCAATTCTACAGTTTTGGAAGTTGCTTACAATGCACTTCATGTTTACTTTGGTAATATTATGTCCTTCTGGGGCCTTTGATAGTGTTGAAGAATAGATAGTTATAATTATAGTTTTTCTTGGTTATAATAAAAGTTAGGATAGATATAAATGTTGTAACTATAATTCTTGCTTGATAACTGTTTTGTTATACATAATTTTATTATGTTAAAGTTAAAACTTTCCTTTTTATTTAAACATAAATGTGGAAATTGTGTGTTAAGTTCTTATGTATATGTATTGATTTTATTGGTTTTTGAATTAAGAAGCCACTTTGGCCTGTAATAGGGTAGTATAGAGCTAGAAAACTAAACGGAATGCTGGGAAGAAGAAGGCAGAGTCAGGGAGAAGCCATACAGCCCACCAGTTAATACAGTTTTTTGTGTGATTATTTTAGGGTTAAGCAGCCAGGAACAAACTAGCAGTCTCCTTATTACACAAAACCATGTGAATCACCAAAAATAATTTATTATTAATGGATAGTCTTAAAAACTGAAATTCTCTAGCTTACTGCATATTTGTTGAAAGGTTGGATACTGTCTTTTCTAGATATCTTGAGTGACTTTTCTTACAAGAAATCTGACTTCTACAAAAGAGTTTTAGTGTTGTGTCTCTTCCAGGGATTTCAGCTGTATAGACACGTCATTTAGCAGTCTATGAGCTTTTATATGTTTGAGGAAGGAAAGGGAAATGTAATCTGGCCAGTTTCAGAGACTTTTGAACTTTTGACGTGTTTACTCCTGACCTTGTGGAGCTCTCCTGAAGGGTGGAATGTTTAAATTCTTTTATAACATCATGTATTTTAAAGAGTTCCCCTAAAAGTTGGAAGGGATTTCTGTTGTTGTTTGTTGTTTTTTTTTTCTCAAAAGAAATTGATACATAACAAAATAGATCAAGTGTTGTTTTATGATTATGGCATGCTATTCTGTTCAGGTTTAAATTTATTAGAATACAATTCCTTTACTCATTAGAAGTAAGATGTCTGAGTCTTGTATCACGGATTATCTTTGTAATCACATTACATGGGAAGTTGAAACAGTAGGATTATTGTGAATGGAAGTGCAGCCTTGGCTACATGTTGACTTTAGGGCTAGTCTTGGCTACGGATTAAGATGATATTTTAAAAGAAATAGAAAAGAAAGGAAAGCAAATTACAAGAGAACTAATGAAAGAACTAGTGAAATGGTTTTTCCCAGTGAATATTGTGTTGTAGATATAACATTCAGAGCTGGGAACAGATCTATTAGGTGATCTGTCCATTTTGGCCAGAAGTGGATTTCTATAATGGTCTAAATTTGCTGAAAAAAACAAAAGACTTCTTTGGTGAGTGTTGTAGGAGGCTGCTTGTTTGTTCCTGGCTGCCCAGACTCAAAATAAGTATTCAGAAACTATATTATTTAAGTCACTTATAGGCCAATAACTTAATCATATTGCTAGCTAGCTATTATATCTTTGGTTAACCCATTTCTATTATTTTATATTTTACCACAAAGCTCATGCCCTACTAGCAAGGTTGCAACTGGTAGATTGTGTCTTTCCCCTCTGGCAACTCCATGGCATCTCACTGACTCCACAATCTTTCTTACAGTATTCAGTTTAGTTTTTCCCAACTAGATCTGTTCCCTGCATAGGGCCAAGACAGTTGCTTTATTAACTAATGGTAATCACAGCATACAGAGGGAAATCCCATATCACCTCCCATTTTCTGCTTAAATAAAAAGGAAGATTTTAACTTTAACATAGTAAAGTTACATATAACAAAACAGGTATTAAGCAAGAATTTCAGTCATAATATTTTATACCTCTTTTATCTCTTATAGCTAAGGAAAACTATAACTATAAATTCTTCAATTTCATCAAAGACTTCAGAAGGCTATAATATTATATAAGTAAACAATAAGTTCATTGTAAGGAATTTCCAAAACTCTAGAATTGACAGAGATATCTCACTGCCAAGACAGTCACACAAAGTTCTTCTGTACTGTTGGGGCATCATCTTCAGCCTACTGGCCCATAGTATCTGGCAGATGTTTCAAGAAGCCAGAAATTTCAAAGACAGTTCTGCCAATATCAGTAGTTTTTCAGTCACATTTTTTCAATGTAATGAAGAATGTTTAGCCATCCCTTTCATGAAGCAGGAACCCCAAAGAATCATCTCACTTTTAGGAAAGTTCAGCAATCATTTCTCTGTGGGTCCTGCATGGCCAGTTTTTCAAGCAGTCCAGGAAGAGCAGTTTCTTTCCCAAATGGCTAAGCAGCTCCATAAGGATACTCTTCATTGCCCATCTTCCTCTTGAAGTAGAATGGTGCTGCCAGAACCAGATGTGTCTCACTGTCATGAAAAGTCCTAAGTCCTTAAAATATTTTATATGCCATATTCCATAGTCTATGAAAGGTTTGAAGAATGCCCATCCATGTGAAATACATCTCTGCACATCTAGAAAACCTAACTGACTACAAGCCTGACTATTATAGATGATTATCTATTAACCTATATTTCTTAATTATAAAATAATTTTTTAAATGAGCTCAGAAACACAATACCTTAACCAAGATCACACAATACCTTAATCAGAAATATACATAAAACAGAATTGAGTTTACATTTGTATCAATAAAGCAAGATCCATGCCAATGAAAATCTCTATAGCATATCCCCCTTTAAATGTAAACAAACATTTATAGANTACAAGCCTGACTATTATAGATGATTATCTATTAACCTATATTTCTTAATTATAAAATAATTTTTTAAATGAGCTCAGAAACACAATACCTTAACCAAGATCACACAATACCTTAATCAGAAATATACATAAAACAGAATTGAGTTTACATTTGTATCAATAAAGCAAGATCCATGCCAATGAAAATCTCTATAGCATATCCCCCTTTAAATGTAAACAAACATTTATAGACAATATTTGGGAGTATGTGCATAGTTCTGTCCAAACTTCTTCTTGCTGTTTATTGGGTGAAGTAATTTTAAGGGGTGTTATAAATGACCTTTTAGGAGGTCTTATTCCACAAAACCACAGCAGACTGAAAGCAATCCACAGGTTCTCATCTTCTGTGGAAACAAAAGCAAAACCTCATTTCAAAAGCAACATAGCCACCTAAAAACTGATGCATTATTTTAAATATATCTCTCTGACAATCCCAAACAATCTGATGCATATAAGGACTAGGAAAAAAATAAATACCAACTAATGCTTCACAAGTATGTTTTAGTGTGATTTCACTGAAATGTATAATTTAGCAAACAGATTTAGCAAGCAGCAGATAAAACAATTAGCACAAAGATCTTTAGAGAAATAAGTGGCTGGCACTACACCCTCAGTGAAGTCTGAATTTGTAATTGAGAAACAGATTTAACCAGAGACTGATGGAGCAATTTGTTTGATTTTTCTTTTTCATGCAAACAACTTACAGAATCCAAACAGAAATGGTAGGAGATATTTGCATAAAATGATGTGTCAGTTTCACCAAAGAGGAAATAATATCATTACCACCTTTTAACCTTTTCATTGTCTTAAATGTTTTCTTCTTCATATAATGTTGATATTGAAAGTTTTTAGAAATTTTGAGATTGATGATTAAAAACTATACTTTCTCATCTAGTGGGAATAGTATGCTTTCAAAAAATTAACCAACATCTCTCCTTGAGCCACTACTGGACTATGGAAACAAATCAAAATTTTGTGTTCTCACAAGTCCGTTCATTTTTCTTTCTTTTCTTTGTCGACATTTTAGATACTACAGGAGGAATTATATATTAACAAAGAATTTGGAAATCAGAACAAACACAGGACTTTGACATAAACTGTGCAGGGCATAATTAAAGATAAGAGTTTTAATGCAATCTTTGACTAACATTAATAATAATACAAAAATGATGAAGTAATATGAATATAGCAGAATGAAAATACTTAAAATAGTACGCTATCAATGATATTAGACTAAAGTTTGCTTATGAAAGAAAGGATACCTATGCTTGACATGCTAGTCTCACCAAACTAAGCCCTTGTGCAAATATTACATCATCATAATAAAATATAGTGGATCTACTAAAAATATATGTAAGGAGGACTACCAATGTGGATAGAGAGTATACCTGGTATGAACCTCAACATTAAAAAACAAAACAAAATACCAAAACAACAAGAAAAATAACAGCATGATTACATGAGGTAACAGGATTGCTTCAACTAACTGTTTAAAAGAGTTATCATCATGGCAAAATTACGAGACAGTGTTAATAATCTACAAATATTGCTATGGAATTCTCTTGTCACGACGTGTTACAACTCAGATACATTTTTTCTGATTTTGCAATGTAGAATTATTTGTTTATTAGTTGCTAATTATCATCCATCCTCAATTTGTCCATGATATGTAACTGAAAATCCTGTATACGTGATGTTGCTTCTTTTCTTTTATTATTTTTCCATTTTCTTTATTATTATTAAAAATTTCCACCTCCTCCCTTCCTCCCA
>LOJH01104682.1:0-12198 GCA_001685095.1 Ellobius talpinus
GGAGGGAAATGGGAGGAGGGGAGGAGGTGGAAATTTTTAATAAAAAAATGAAAATAAAATGTAAAAGTATAAATAACAATAAAAAGAATACTTTCTTTGTAAGGCATGAAGTTATATTTTCCAGAGTGCTTTCTCTTAACTATAGAAAACAGCATGTTTATTATAAGATTTAGAAACAATATTTTAGGCTAAACCTTTCTTCAACAAGATGTTGGCGTGGACTTTTTAGTTTTAAACATGATAGTAGAATGAAAATTTATAGATAAAGACTCAGGATAATAATTGATTTTTGCCTTAGTGGAATCATTTGTGTTTCAGGGAGGCAATGTCAATTATAGAATGTTCACAAGCCTGATGTCGTAAGTGGAATTCTGACATTGTCGTGGTTTTAGAGGGTGCTGGGTTTGAACAGAATTCTGAGAAAAGCTGTATTTATCATTTTTATGGTTCCAGTAGATTCAACAGGATTCATGGAAAATTAATAGTCATGCAGCCCTCCTTTTTGGATTTCATGATGATGACTTTACTTTTTGTGGTATATACAGAAATGCTTTTTGGAAAAACCCACATATGT
This sequence comes from Ellobius talpinus, assembly GCA_001685095.1. Classification (NCBI taxonomy): domain Eukaryota; kingdom Metazoa; phylum Chordata; class Mammalia; order Rodentia; family Cricetidae; genus Ellobius; species Ellobius talpinus. The sequence continues at coordinate 575 of LOJH01104682.1, forward strand.
ACCTTAGTAAAATTATCTATGAGAAGGAAAAGAAGAAAACTTAGAATATGGACTAGGAAAACATGGGCAAAAATATTAAAGAACACAAGAATCCTGCTGTTAGAAACAGCAGTTAAAATATTTTTGTTTGCACCCTGAAAAATTACTAATGTTCTTTATGTTCTTCCCAAGAACATTGTATTAACCAATTTACATTCATCTTTTGATAAGTAATAATGACCAAGACAACTTAACAGAAGAAAAGCAATTAAACAGAGTCTTACAGTTTCAGAAGATGAGGCCATAATCATCTGGTGTGGTATGAGGCAGCAGGCAGGCAGGCAGGCATTGCATTGGAGCAGGGATCAAAACTTACATCTGATCCACAGGCATGAGACAGAGAGTTAGAGAATGGACCTGGCTGCCTGGGCTTTTGAAACCTCATAGCCCACCCTACCGATGTGCCTGCTTTAACAAGGCCACACCTCCTAGTCCCTTCTAAATTAGTCCACCAACTGTAGACCAAGCAATCCAATAGATGAGTCTTAGGTGCCATTTTCAATCTAAACCTGACGGCATGTTACACTAAGAGTGTAACAGAGCTAAAACTCTTCAATAATGCTCACTTGCAAACAGTCTATTGTAGTACACAGCCCTTCACAGATATCTAGACATGATAGAGATAAGCTGTTTTCAAATAATTTTCTATATTTACAAAAACATAAGTATTTTGAATGCCTTTAAAAATACTGAAGAGGAAGAGGAGGAGGCAAAGAGTAGAGGCACATGTCTGAATACCAGCTTTAAAGGGCCTGAGATAGGAGTATTGGGAGCTGCAGGACAGCCTAGACCACTGAGTGAAATATTCTTCTAAAGAACATGCTAAAATTATTAATTTTGTCAATAGAGATAATGTTTTTTGTCTACACTTATTATTAATGGAATGAGGAAAAGGTTTAAGAATTCAGACCTCGCGATGATCATTCGTCAACAAAATGCAGTCTCTCCCTTGGAGACTTAAATTCTTCTCTGAAATGTGTACTTAGAAAGTGTTTTATAGAATTGTGTTTAGCATTTTTATGTAGGAGATATATTTCTCATGTTCAATGTATTGCTTTCCTTATTGCCTAAAGTTGTGTGCTACTAATGTTGACGATTTTCATTTTTCCAATTCTTATTTTCCAATATTTAGTTTACGATAGGTATTGAAAATATTTTACAAGGAAACTATTTCATTTTTGATATATGGGGTATTCATTACGGTCTAATTCATTTCCTATAAGAGATAAACTATGTGCATTCAAATGATAAATGCATTCACTTCTGAAAAATACAGTTTGCCAATACCTACTTAGTAAAAAGATCTTATAATAACTTTACAGAGAACTTCATGTAATTAAAATTTTAAGTGAACAATGGAGTATATCTATTATATAACATGCTTATTTCAATAAGCCTATGCTAAATGAACTATTTTTCATGCTGCTTTGTCAAATGGTAGAGATATCCCAAAACACAATCAATTTTTAAAAAAAAAATAGTTACGTGAATTTATTTGTATTTAAAGTTTTAATAACTTACTTTTCAAACTTTATGGAACAGAAATATTTGCAGAAAGCGACTGCTATTTTTCACAGTGTCAGGCTGCTCTTCGTGGAGCTTTGAGGTTTGAATGTGTTTTTTTTTTCCTTTCTCCTGTGTCGTAGCTGAAGTGAGCACAAAGTACAAGATGAAAAACAAAACAGAAAAAATGAGAAGTTAAATAAGATATTATTCCTTGGAAACCTGTTTTGGCTTGGTCATCTCAATGTATGATGACTGTGATCATGACCGCATACTTGCTAAATTAAATTGTACTGGAGAGAGCTTCAGGAGTCAAAAATGAAATTTCCATTTCCTTGAGGATTGTGAGAATATCCTAGTCATACCCAGTGGCTTTAAGGACAGCAGTAGAAAAGTGGATGAAGCTGGTCTGTTTGTGTTGTAGTCTGGGAAACCCTGTTCTGAGAGTAGGCAGGCCCTTCCCAGCCCAAGGGAGTACCATGCGTCTCCTAACTGATTTTCTGGACAGCTGGTGAAAGAAATAAGTTATTCAGTAGATTCTTGAAGATGCTTTGAAAACTACTGACCATGCCTCCTGAACCAGTTTATTCACAGCTACTCCACAGACACTGTTGATAATTAGATTACATATCTGCTTGTTGCTACAATATGTATCTCTTAAAGACTCTGTTCCTACCTCATGCGCAAACAAATTTTGTAAGCTTTTGATTGCAAGTATTTTAAAATTTTAATGCTTTCGACGAACAAAAGGAAGCTTGATATGGTGGTACACCCCTTTAATCCCAGCACTCAGAAAGCAGAGGCAGGTTGGCCTCTGAGTTTGAGGCCAACCTGGTCTACCAAGCTAGTTCCAGACCAGCCAAGGATACACAAAGAAACCCTGTCTCAAAAAAAATGAAAACAAAAGAAACAGAATATTTGATAGAAATGAACAAAAGAAAGGGGAGAGTCCCTTGCACATGGTCTTGATGCCGGTATTCTGAAGAATTTTGGTGTTGAAGATTATAGTTTATGATCACCAAATGCATACTCATCTTTCAGTCTCTGTCTTTTATTCCCTCTCTATTTTTCCTCATGCCCATTCTTTCTTTCACCAAACTATGCAGTTACAAGGTTTTCAATGTCTTAGTAGCTAATAAATCTTGCTTTTTTTCTTTCATTTGTTGTTTTTGTGATACCACTAAACTTCTGGTTTTGTTCCTGTTGCATAATATCATATGCACATATTTTTAGACAGAAACTTCCTTAACCTTAATTATCCACATTTTCATATAGACAAATTTCCTCTAAGGCATTATTTCAAGATAACTGGATTAATGGTATATTAAAGCTTTTTGTGCATACAACTAATTGCTATGAAATCTTCCTCAAATCATCTTGAAAACTTTTGTGCTTGTTTCAAACAATAGCATTCTTTGACTTGCAGGTCTAATGGACATTTTTACTCTCCATTTTCAATTTATTGGATTGACAATGTGTACTAATGATGCTTCTCTGTCTCATTGGCCTCAAAGGAAATCCCGATAAAGTTTCCCAGCCTTTAATGTTGATTCATGATAGGTGCATATATTGAGCAAGATCTTTTCCCTCAGCTCATCTTTGCTCTAAAGTTTAATATTGTAATTTAATAAAAATGGCTTTGCTGCTCTGAAAGCCAGTCTGGTAAAGAGATATATGTATTTCAAAGCTGATCCAGGTTCAAAGTTAAAACAAGATCTTTTTTTCTGTTGCCATGTCTGTCTTTTCCTACCAAGGGAAATCACCTCTTCAAAGGAAGAGACAGTAAATCTCTAAATCTCCATATTTACTCAAGTCCCGAGGCTCTGCAGGGCAAAAGCTGCCAAGTCTATAGATTTACAATGTTTTATGATAATGATTTCCTCCAAGGGCTCACCCGAAATGAAAAGATAAATTAATTTATCCACTTCCAACCACTAGTGAAAGTTTAGTCTCCATTCCAAAAGCTGCCTTCAGAGCAGTGCTTGCACTATATAACTCATCAGTGGTGATTAAAATTTAAGAGCCTCTGGATATGACCATCTTGCACCGGGCTTATCAAGTGGAAAGCATAGTAAAAAAAAGATGAGTTCAGAGCTGAAAGGGCATTACAACTTTTTTTTCTGACCTTGTGATTCAACGATGCCTGCTAATGATAAGTACTACCAATTAATTTCAACTGACTCTTATCCACAAGCTTCATATGTATAAATCTCACTTATTCCTCACAACACGACCATGAAGGATCTTTAAAGAGCCATTAGGATCAGAGGAGTTCAGCATTTCTAGATGTTATCTCATAACTTGCAGTACCAGATATGAGCACAGACTATTCAAAATCACAGCCTAACTAATGTGATAGCCAATCTGCATCTGAGAGTATTTCTCCAGCTTTATTAATTCATGAGTCACAAATGAAAACTCCATATATTCAAGGTGTATGACATAAATTGAACCACAGACACATATTTTGCTTTTTAACATCTCCATTGTAACAGTACTTTCTTGTATGTGGGTGAGCATTTGTGTGTGTTGTATGTGGATGTATGCATGAGTGCGTGTGAATTTACTGAGAATATTTAATATTTCTTCTTAGGAAATTTCAAGTGTATAATCTATTATTATTTATTCTAGCAATGTTTTATGGATGTTTTTTCCATGAAAAATACTGAATTTTTAAAAATCTTTAACCTGCAAATGTTGACCTGATAGCCCCTGATTCTTGTAGATGGCCCTTTTCCTATGCTGTCAAATGTGATTTTCTAGTATTTGTTACATACTTTTTTCTCTTGGCCAGGGTCCATCAGAATACTGATCTTTCAATTTTTATAGTCTAGGTTCTGAGCTTTCATCATGTAACTGTAAGGTAATCATCCATAGTCTGTTTAAATTTAGTTTTTACTATTTTTAATAGTGTGTGCTTGTGCATACTTGTGTGTAGTTGCCATATACAGTTCAAAAACTTATATTTCTGAGGTGGCCAGAGGCATAAGACTATTGTGGAGCTATAGTTACATGCAATTAAAAACTGGCAGACATGGGTGCTAGAAACTTAACCACTGAGCTATCTCTCTAGTCTGTCATACATAATCTTCATTTTACTGTTGCTGTGGGACAATAGTCTGCACCATGTCTCTTGTATTTCAAATAAATGCTGACTGGCCAATAGCCAGGCAGAAGTATAGGCAGAGGGACTAGACAGGAAGTAGAGGTGGGGCAATGAGAATTCTGGGAAGAGGGAAGTTTCAGTCTGCAATCGTCACCCACACACAGAGGAAGCCAGACACAGAGGAAGCAAGATGTGACTACCTCGTTGAAAAAGGTACCAAGCCATGTGGCTAACACAGACAAGAATTATGGGCTACGATAAGTTATAAGAGTTAATAACAAGCCTGAGCTAATAGGCCAATCAGTTTATAATTAATGTAGACCTCTGTGTGATNGGAAGTAGAGGTGGGGCAATGAGAATTCTGGGAAGAGGGAAGTTTCAGTCTGCAATCGTCACCCACACACAGAGGAAGCCAGACACAGAGGAAGCAAGATGTGACTACCTCGTTGAAAAAGGTACCAAGCCATGTGGCTAACACAGACAAGAATTATGGGCTACGATAAGTTATAAGAGTTAATAACAAGCCTGAGCTAATAGGCCAATCAGTTTATAATTAATGTAGACCTCTGTGTGATTTCTTTGGGATTTAACAACTGCAGGACCTGGTGGGACAGAAGCCAAAGTCAACATACTATCATATAAGTTGCTTTATTACCACTTTTATTACTTATTTTAGATACTTCTTATTTTTGTTTATTCTAGTTAAAAGTCTATATATTTTATATTTTCAATAAAATAGTCAATTTTCTTAATTTTCTATAGGTTTGAATCTACATTGCATTATTTCTGTTCTAATGTAGGTATTTATTTTTTCCTTTTCCCATTTCTTACTGATGTGTATTTGTTTTTAATATCCAACTGCTATTTTTTTTGTTTTTACACTCTGCAGAATGCTCTAACAAACGTTTTGGAAAAAGCATAGTTATAAAATCTATAGTTATTATAGATTATAGAATTATTACAACTGCATATTAGTATCTTTTCAGTAAATTATTGACACATTTGAGACAAAAGCACATCTATGCTAATAAAGGTTATATCTATCTTAAAAGCAAGAAGTGATAATTTATAATACTGGATATCATTCTCATTACATAACATGTTGGAAATACAGAAAAGTGGCAAATAGATAAGTCAAAATTAAATTATTTACTTAACTATTACTAATAAAAATCACAATGACCAAAAGTTAGTGTTTTCCAAATTTGCAATCTATCTCTTGCCTGAACTGAATGCCACCATGCCACCATCTTAAAATATTTCTGAAAATTACAGATAATGGTGCAGACTTCTAAGTGGTTTGATGCTTACAAAAGTAAAATTAAAATTTAACTTCAAAAGAAAAGGATTCTATTTCATATTTTTACTAGTGAGATGAATTTATAGTATTATTTCTTGAAAACTATGAAATCAACTGTAATATTAGCAAAGATATACATGCTATATTTTAGATATAAAAACTAATGCTTATACAAGACATTTGAGTCTTTAGTAAAATTATTTTAGTCAAAAGAGTTATGTTTTTGGTTGATAATGGTAGGAGTCCTGGCAAATATAAATTTGGAGATGAAATTCAACTGAGTTATTTCATATTCCAAAATATTTGGTGGTTATGATTTTAGTGATGTAAGTCTTACTTTGGTATACTCTCAGAGCTTAAGGAAGCAAACAGCTCTATTTCCATTACAGGTGGTACCTTCTAGCATGGACCTGTGAAGAGAACTATTTTCTCAACCTATTAAAATACTTCTGGGTTACTATGTGAGTATTTGAACTCCTATCATGGCTATTGGTAATTTAAGAAAAAAAATTCTTGTAAGTAATTGAGATTGATTCTATTTTAGGGCTTTCTAACAACAATAAGAAGGATCCAAAATGAGTCAGGATAAGAAGGCAGATAGCACAATTAAGAATACATGTAAGGCACACTGGAAGTTTGTATAAAAACTACAGTGTATATCCATCAATAACATAGAAAAGGATTGAAATTCCTTCTCTGAGAGAGTGAATATTGATCTTTACCAGTATTCGACCTCATGCCAATACTCAAAGAAAATGGCAGAAGAGAAATTAGAGAGAGTGTAGCAGCTTGAGTTTGGGGAAGAGTGTTGTGAAATGTGGTCTCCTGAACGTGACATACATACTTAAATCAGGAATACACATTAACTGATAATACTGGTTAAACCTTGCAAATATTAAGCTAACCAAAATTTTATCGTAGATGAGGGAAGAATTCATGAGGCTTCACTTCTGACTGAAAAGTTACCAGCAGTTGCAGTTTGTATGGAGAAATATTGCTTGTTAGCATGGACACTGATAGGGTGCATATGTTTCAGTGATAGCCCTACATCTCTGAACACATGTGAAGGACTAACCAGAAGTTGTGGGTTATAAATAATCGTGAGAAAATGGTATGAAACTGGGATGCCTATTTCTAAGGAGAACCAAGAAGAATTTGAAAGGAATCATAGAGAATGTGTACAGTCGTATTTCATTTTCTTTGCTTAGGAAATTCTCAAAAATTGAAAAATATATCTGATTGGATAATAGCATAGCACAGACATAAAATGGCATGCTAAGGCAATTGTATTCACTAAGTCCCTTTCACATTCTATTGTTTCTTTACTTCCAAGGCATCTCTGAGTTGATGTCTGTGAAGTCAGTGCCTGTGGTATAGCTTTCTGAAACTTCCTTACATGTTTATTTATTAATAAATAGTTAATGTTGAGAAGTTAAAGAAATCCTACCTATTAATGTTTTAAGATGCTAGTCAATGTTTTTATTTTTTAATGTTATATTATAATTAACTCATTTATCCCTTCATTTTTGTCCCTCCATACCTTCCTATGCACCACTATTGGTCTCCTTCTGATTCAAGGCCTCTTTTTATTTACTTGTTTATATAAACATATATATATATATACATATATATGCTCATACATATATATACATATATAAACACACGCCTATAAAGATATAAATATATACATACACATTCACTTTCCTATATATATGAGTATAGCCTGCATAGTCTGTATAGTGTTACTTGTATGTTTATTGTCAGGGTTGACCACTTGGTATTGGAAAACCAACTGGTATGTTCTTCTCTGGGGAAGAATATTTCTCCCACTATCAGGATTCCTTATTTATCTGTAGTTCTCTGTGTAGGGTTGAGGCCTCATGAGATTTCCCTGTCCACATTTGAATGTTTATTGGTATCATACTTGTTCAGCTCATATTCCAGTAGCCGTATTGGTGAGACTTCATGAGTGTAGTTTCTGACATTTCTAAGCATCAGACAAACAAGGAGACTGCATTTCCTGAAATGTCAGAAAGCTGCTTTATCTATGTCATAAAAATGTTTTAGTTTTGATATTGACTTCCTAGTATGTTTTTAATGACTAGATCATGTTTAAACAGCTGAAATTCACATGTAAATTCTTAACTTTGCATTTTTTCTCTATAATCTATTGTAAGAGAGAAGCAAAGTTTTTAAGACAGATTTTTTCCTGAATAGTGCTTCTATGACACATTCTGTCATACGTAGATTATGCTGACTCAGTCTCACTTTACATTGCCTGATGCTTGACCCATGGAATAGTGAATAATTTTCAGAATCATCTTCGATGTGCTTCATTCCATTCACTGTGGCATCATTTAGGCTATGAATTTTCTTGATGTGATGGCAGTGATAACTTGCATATCTTAGCATAATAGTAACCTAACATACTAAGTTTACCATTTATTGAGTTATGTTTTTGGTGATTTTGGTATTACACTGCCACATATTTGTAATAAGAATAAACTCAAAGCCATAGGGTGTGAAGATTTCTTTGATGAAGCAGTACAAATAAATTTCATGAAATATTGAGAATATTTACACATGCCTAAATAATATTCCTTACTTTAAAACAAGAGGTGTACATGAATAAGACTCTCCTTCCACTCTGTAATTAAATCTGAGACTTTCAATGAAGAATGTTATCGACATATCTCATTTTTAATATCAAAAGTTTTTCCTTGTGAAATACCAATTGACAGACTACAGCTATTCATGGTATTGGTAAATGAAGTAAGTCTGACATCACAAGAAAAACAACTCAGAGCATGTGTGTCTGATCATAGTATTCACACTTGGCAGTATGAATTCACGTTTGAAAAATGGCGTCAACTTCTCTGAGTTTCACAGCTTGTACTAGAAAGATTCCTGAGGAGTTATACGGTGAAAAGATGAATTTTAAATATTTTATAATGGAATAAGTAACTGTAATGAACACATGTATAATTCAACAAATCTATATTTTCACATGACCAAGACACCATAAATAAAAGCTCTATTTAAAAATATAATGCAGGCCTTGACATGCTGTCTAGTGGCACACAAAGCCTTCACAGACAGCCTTGGGCTTCATGGCCCATAAGACATTTGAGAAACTCCCACCACTGCAGTTTGCTGGAGTTCTGGAGAAAAACATCCATTATTTTCTGAAAGGATAATGCATATACCCTACTATTTTCTATGTACATGCTAAAGTCAAAGAGACAGAATTTGTTTTACAAATACTAAAACTGACAAATGACTTTTATGTAGGGGCAGACTGGGATAAAAAGAGTCCAACAAAGAATCAACCAAACACTGAAGAGTTGAAAATGGTTTTCTCTTCACATATGAGACCATGGAAAGGAAAAAGCACATAGGCAAACATAGATTCCAATGATGGAGGTATATCAGTCTAAGCATTATTCTTACCACCTTGGAATGCTTGACTTGTTTGTACAACTTTCTCATTACTGACAACAGGTAATTTGAACTTTCTGTCTCATCCTCCTACCTTCTCTATGACTAACAAGCATAGCTTGGCAATGTCTATAATAGGCTAGATATGGTGAAGAATGACGCCAGACTCTTGTAGTTCTACATTGTAGTTGGTATTTCCACCTTCTAATTACTGTACTAAAAACTATCTACATTGTTTACTTTTGTATTGCTTTTATTTAAATAACTCTGTAAGTCTGAAACTGTAGGATGTTAAAGAAATTTTTAAAATAAGGAAATATAAATATTTAAAAGGCTTTGTAAAAGTATGTTTACAATTAGGATATAATTAGCATATATTTGATACCTTCAAAATCTGAGGAGAGTGATTAAGATATACAAACATGAGGAGTAAGTACACACATATTCTTCCCCTCTTCTCCAGAGACAATTGGAACTTATTCATGGATAGGTGCTCCAAAGTCATTCAATAGTAAATATCTGCAAACACTATTCATTCCTCATCCATTTTGTTATCCTGCATCTGTAAATTTCATTTAAAGCAAAGTAACTTCAAAATATCTGTTTTATTTTATTTTTGTTTAGTAATCTCTGTATAAAAAGAATGCATACAAGGGCAAGAGAAATGGCTCACAGGTTAAGAATATTTGCTGTTTTTCCATAGGATTAGTTGAATCCCAGCACCCATACCTGGTGTCTCACAATGGCCTGTAAATCCAGCTCTAGAGTATCCAACACCCTCTTCTAGCCTCTGAGAACACTGAATAAAAATAGTAGATACTTACACAGATACACATGCATATACATAAATAAAAGTAAATCTTAAAATTTAAAAACAGAAAATGAAGCAAACAAAAAACATCAAAGAGAAAGAGTATCTTGATACATTTTGAAATACAAAAATGGAAACTTTCAAAGATATTGTGCAGTGAATCATTTTGTTAAGATAATATAATGTAGTTGGTGAAATGGCTCAACACCTATAAAAACACACACATGCACACACAATAAATGTCATGAACATAAATTAAATTAGATATTTAAAATGCTATAAAGAATGCCTGCTTTACTTAAACAAATACAAAATTAGGGAAAAAAGAAATGAGATTAGACAGTTCAGTAACAGCCATTCATATCACAGTGTTATTCATTTTGAAACCTAGACCAGTATAATGGAATGTTCTTTTACATAAAAGTCACTAAACATGCGGAGGGGAAAAGGTAATTTATCTATGTAGAAGCTCAACTTGCAATAGTTACTCTTGTGTACAAATGAAGACCAAAATAAGTAGAAACATGGGGTTCCATTTTAATATAAGTATCCATTATCTAATGTCTATGTAATGGAAGCCAATTGATCTCATTATTATGTGGTCTATTGCAGTGAATACAAAATGAACTCATCACACAGCCACATTTCCTTTAGAAACTATTGCAGCTTGATCAATGACAAGGGAAACACATATATGCATACTCCTTTAGATGACTAATTTGAATTTTGTGTTAACTGCTAGTGCATTATTAATCAGCAGTTCATTATACTTTTAAATAACTTAGTTTATGCTTGCTTTATTTGTACACAACTTATTTGTGTAATCTCTTGAGTCATAAAATTTTGTTTCTATTTGAATGTTATTATCCTTACATAAAGAGTAAATGTATGTACCCAGTGAAAGAATATAGAAACTACTAAATTATTTGATTATATTTAGACCTTAATAAGTAAAATAAAATGGTATAAAGGTATTTTTTCATTACTTTGTTGTTTATCCAAATATAATGATTAAGTTCTAACTTAAACTATATATTCACATGAAGACTCCTTAAAAATAGTTACTATTTGGTATCCCTTTAACTTTATTTTTTTTTAAATTGATTCCTGGTGAAGAAATCTAACACTCCTGTACATGAATTGCTATTTGTACTTTCTATGTGATACCAAAAATAAAATCTTAAATGTACATAAAATCATATATGAAAAATAAACCAATGTTGTGCTAACCATGTGAAGTTGATTCATTAAACATAGATTTTCTAAAGATAAATTTTTCTAAGCAAGTATCTGTTAAAAAAAATAACCTAAGCAGTAGAATCAAAACCCATCGCCATTGTCCTTGGCTTCTCAGTCAGCCCTCATTGTCAGCTACATTCAAAGAGTCCGGTTTGATCACATGCTCCATCAGTCCCAGTCCAGCTGGC
>LOJH01104718.1:0-10641 GCA_001685095.1 Ellobius talpinus
CCCACAGGGCAGGGAACCCTGACTGATCTTTGGACTGGAGAGGGAGGGGGAGGGAGAGTGGGGGGGTTAGGGAAATGGGAGGAGAAGAGGTGGAAATTTTTAATAAAAATAAATAAATAAATAAGCAAACAAATAAATAAATAAATAGATGATAAAAAAGATCTGAGAAGGGAAATAATGTTACCTGAGTGAGTAGGAAGTGCAATCAAACAAAAAGGGGGACATAACAACAGACACTGGGGAAATCCAGATAACCATAAGAACATACGTTAAAAACCTGTATTCCACCAAGTTGGAAAATCTAAAAGAAATGGATAATTTTCTTAATAGGTATCATATAACAAAGTTAAATCAAGATCAGGGAATTAATTTAAGTAGATCTATAACCCCTACTAAAATAGAATCAGTCATCAAAAGTTCCCCAACCAAAAAAGGCTGAAGGTCAGATGCTTTTAGCACAGAATTCTATCAGACTTTTAAAGAAGAGCTAATGCCAAAACTCCTCAAATTATCCCACAAAATATAAACATTGCCCAATTCATTTTTATGAGGCTATAGTTACCCTGATACTCAAACTGCATAAAGACTCAACAATGAAAGAGAATTACAGACAAATTTACCTCATGAACACAGTTGCAAAAATATTCAATAAAATACTTGCAAACCAAATCCAAGAACACAACAAAAAGACAATCCACCATGGTCAACTAGGCTTCATCCCAGAGTTGCAGGGATATTTCAAAATGGGAAAATCAGTAAATATAATCCACCATAGAAACAAAATGAAAGAAAGAATACCACATGATCATCTCATTAGATGCATAAAAGGCCTTTGACAAAATCCAACATTCTTTCATGATAAAAGTCCTGGAGCAATTAGAGACATGAGGGGCATACCTAGATATAATAAAAACAATTCACATAAGGCCTGTAGCCAATGCCAAATTAAAGGGAGATAAGCTCAGAGCAAATCCACTAAAATCAGGAACAAGACAAGGTAGTTCACTTTCTCCATCTATTTAATATAGTACTTGAAGCTTTAGCTAGAGCAATAAGACAACTGAAGGAGATCAGGAAGTTACAAATTGGAAAAGAAGAAGTCAAAGTATTGTTACTTGCAGATGATATGATAGCATACATAAATGACCTTAAAATATCCACCAGGGAGCCAGGTGGTAGTGCCGCACATTTTTCATCCCAGCACTGGGGAGGCAGAGGCATGTAGATATCTGTGAGTTCAAGGCCAGCCTGGTCTACAGAGCTAGTTCTAGAATAGTTGAGGCTGCTACACAAAGAAATTCTGTCTCAAAAAAACAAAACAAAAATCCACCAGGGAACACCTACAGTTAATGAACACTTTTATTGAAGAGGATGGGTTACAATAGTAACAACAGCAACAAAAATCAGTAGTCCTCCTATATACAAATGACAGACTAAGAAAAATCAGGGAAACAATATCTTTCACAGTAGCCTCCAATAATATAAATTATCTTGGGGGTAATTTTAATCAAGCAAGTGAAATACTTAACATTATAAAAAATTCAAGTCCTTGAAGCAAGAAATTGAAGAAGATATCAGAAGATAAAAACATCTCCCATGCTCTTGGTTCAGTAGGATTAACATAGTAAAAATGATCATCCTACCAAAAGCAATCTACAGATTCAATGCAGTTCCCATCAAAATCCCAGCACAATTGTTTATAGACCTTGAAAGGACAATTCTCAACTTCATATAGAAAAACAAAAACCCAGGATAGCTAAATCAATCCTGAACAAGGAAAGAGCTGCTGAAGGAGTCACCTTTTCCCTGATTTCAAGTTGTGCTGCAGAGCGATAGTAATAAAACTCACATGGTACTGGCACAAAAACACACACATTGATCAATGAATGGAACTGCAGACCCAGACAAAAGTCCAAACACATATGGACATCTGAGTTTTTTTATATAAAAGCCAGAAATATATACTGGCTTCATTTCAATAAATGGTGGTGGTCAAACTGGATATCTGCATATAGATGAATGCAAATAGATCCATTATCTATCACTCTGCACAAAATTCAAGTCCATGTGGCTCAAAGACCTCAATATAAACCCAGATACTCTGAGCCTGATAGAAGAGGAAGTAGGGAATAGCTTTGCATGCCTTGGCACAGGAGATGGCTTTCTGAATGGAACACCAATAATGCAGGCACTAAGATCAGCGATAAATAAATGGCACCTTCATGAAACTAAAAAAACTTTTGCAAGGCAAAGGATATCATCAATTGGACAAAGCAACAGTCTACAGAATGGGAAAAGATTCTTAACAACTGTTGCGGGATTTATGATCACACTGTGAACCCCGAGTTTGCGTTGGTGTTAATTAAATAAAAACAACCTTAGATCAGGAGGCAAAGTCAGCAGCTAGTTGACAGAAAGTAATCATAGACAGTCAGAGAGAGTCCAGAAAACGGATAGAGAGACACACAGGAAGTAGGAGGGAGGGACTTTGGGTGTGGCGGTCCTTTTTGGTTTTGGAGGGACAAAAGAGATGTTCTCTTTTTGAGATGCCAGAGAAGATGGAAGATCAAATAGTCGCTCCTCAACCTCTCTGAACTAGCAGGTTTTCACCCCAGCCTCTGACTCCTGAGACTTTACTGGTAAACAGAATGGCAGTGACTTAGTTAAAAACTACATTTGGTGGCAGCAGCAGGAGGCAGATCATCCCACCAGGCCACTGCCTGAGAAGCAGGCCACTAACCAAGGTTCTGCAGCTACTGACTGAAATCACAGTAGATTCAGGTGAAGCTGCTGGGCCGGGGTGGGGCAGAGGACAATTCCATGTCCAATAGAGAACTAATATCCAAAATATATAAAGAATTCAAGAAATTAGATATCAAAAAACCAATTAATTTAATTTTAAAGTGAGGTACAGATCTAAACAGTGAATTTTCAATACAGGAATCTCAAATGGCTGAGAAACACTTATAAAAGAAATGTTCAATATCCTTAGTCATCAAGGAAATGTGAATCAAAATTACTTTGAATTCCATCTTATACCTGTCAGAATGTTCCTCATGATATTCTGCTATACTATAGCAGAACACTATACTATTCATGGATCATTTGCTTTATTCAGTCATCATCGGAGAGGCTTCCTCCAGCAGCAGATGGGAACAGAAACGGAGACCCACAGTCAGACATTATATGGAGAGAGAATCCTTATTGGAGGTCTCCATCAAATCTTTCCCCTAAAAATTCAGGGAATAATGCAGGAAGATTGTAAGAGTCAGAAGGGATGGAGGATGCAAGGAGAACATGGTCCTCTGGATGAACAAAGCAAGGAGCATGTGAGCTCACAGGGACTGAAGCAGCAAGGACAGGGACTCCATGAGTCTGCACCAGGTCTTCAGCTATATAGTAGAGCTATTAGCTTAGGACTTTTATGGGACTCCTGACCATGAGAACGAGTGGGTCTCTGACTCTTGTGGCCTGCTCCTGAAACTGTTTTCCTCCTGTTAGGCTGCTGTGCCCAACTTCCATATGAAAGTTTTTGCTTCCTCTTACTCCATTTTGTCATGTTTTTTTTAAAGAACTATGTTAAAATGTCTCTTAACGAATCGCCAACTTTCCATCACATTGACTCTCCCTGAAATGCTTTCTTCAATGAGGCCACATAGCACAGTTCGACCAGAATGGAGAACTTTAGGGGAAGAGAGACCTCTTCAGGCTGCTGTGGGGGATGGAATGAAGTTCTCTCTGTCCCTACCACCTGACAATAATATCAGGTCCGTCTTGTTGCAGAGTGTGCTCTCAATCAACACCAGTGTCATCAAGATCTGGATCTTTCGGGAGTCCAGGGGGTGAGTGCAGTTGCCTGTAGAGGTGTAGGATGGCATGGCCACCGTCTACTGTCCACCAGAGTTCTGTTGTTTGAGGTGGAGAAGGTCTGGCGGGTGCTGGAATGAAAACAATGTAAGAACTAACAGTTTTGAGAGCTTTGAGAATCTTTCTGCCAGTTATNTCCGAAATGAATTATTTATTATTATTAAATCCAAACTCTCATCCGTGCTCAATTTGAAGTGTGCACTTTGTGGCATTAGCCAAAGCATAGCATTCTAAACTTATTTTTATTTTAAATTACGTGTATGTTGTTTGTGGTTTTCTGCACCTGAGTGCATATGTTCATGGAGACTGGAAGTATCAGAGCTCCTGAAACAGGAGTTATGCTTGTGATAATCACAGTGTGGATTCTTGGATCTGACTCGAGTTCCAGGTGGGAAAAGTACTTGCTTTTAACCACCGATCCGTATCTCCAGCACAAGCACTGTAGATCCCTAAAGGCTACAGGTTTGATGTGTATTTTTATCGCTATAAAGAACATTGTTTTACAGTTTCTATGCCACATGAATAAATTGAAAGATTCTTGAAGCAAGGCATTAGAAAGCATCAACTCCGCATAAAACCAGAGACTTGGGAAGTCTGCTTCAGTGAGGATTTGAACACAGGAAAAACCTTCCAAACAAATCTGTGCTAGTGGCAGAAGGCCTAGCCTTGAAGTTTTTATTGAAAGAACCAGCTTCTAACTCAAACGAATATAGATGGACTCTGAGCCACTTTTAGTCTTCATAACTGTCACCATGAACTTTCATGACAGTTCCTGTCACCATAACATAGGCATGAATCATGGCTGTATCAGACATAGTGGTCCTGAGAATTAAGTCTTGTATTGTAAAGCATGTAGCATACAGCCTGGTGCTTAGGAAACACTGAACGTTAGCCGCAGTGACTATGGCCTCTGCTGCATGGCACAGCTTCAGGATCGAAGTAGTGAATCCAGAGTCTCCCTACCCCGACCCTAGCTTTCAATCATTCCCTGTTTCCTCATCAGAAAGCAATGCTGAGCTGATCCAGATTCCCACTACCCTCATCAGCTCTCTTAGATCAATGATCCGCCTAAGTCTGGCTAGAGTGAATCCCCTGGGAATCTGATACAGAGAGATGGGTGCCCTCCATCTCCAAGTTCTTACACAGCAGAGGGCACACATAAAAAGGCTTGAGAATCATAGACATGGAGAAGTTATTGTGCAAAACCCAGCTAGGGACCCTTCACCTAGATTGTATTTAGAACTTGCTGTTCTCTGTGTCCTACAGCATCCCATGAGAAGGTTGCTGATTGTTGAAATACATGGTTTTTTTGTTTTTGTTTTTTTTTTTACCTGTTTTTGGAGTCTGTGTATCTGTTTGTAGTCGAGGAATAGAGGTAGAGATTCTGGCTGATTTTGGAGCATCTGTGGGTCTTGTTGAAGTATTTGTGTTTTTTTTAAGTTGTGGGTTTTGTAGTAGTTATGGGTCTTGTTGGAGAGTTTGTGGATCTTATATGATCATTGTGAGTCTCCTTGGAGGACTTGCTGGAATTCCTGGATTTAGAAATCAAGCAAGAGTATCAGTCAAGCAAGAAGTGGGACTTTGGAGACAGCTCACCAATCAGAGGCAGCAGTACTGACAACATGGAGATGAGAACAGAGTCCATGTTCCTAAGGACACTTTATAAATGACAGATGTCAGATCCTCAGATGTCTCTCAGCATCTCTGTGAGACTCAGAGGGTATGGAGGCCTAAGACTGCTCTCAGTGATTGCTGACTTCATCCACAGTTTCCAGACCCAGCAGGCTTATTTTAGTCAGTCTTGAGAGGGCACACCATACAGCTCTGAGTCTTAGCTGAGGTGTAACTAGGTCCACCTGTCCTATGAGAGATCCCATGCAAGGTCCAGCAAAAGGATTTGCACTTCTGGGAAGAGAGCGGACATAGTCGTGCATGGCTTCATCCAATCTAAGAGATACAGGCCAAAAATGCTTGGTACCAGGAGTTTCAGGATTTGGGTCTTTCTGAAATTTTCTGCATACTTGCATGTCCCTAATATCATATGCATGATGATCAAGTCTAAATATGAATTGATATAGCATTCATATGCATACACTTTACATATATAGCTTAAAGGGAAGGCTATAAACTCTTGATAACTCTGTACATGAAAATTTCATGCTAATGAAGTCTCCATGTGAATTATCAAGTCTGCGCTTAGAGTTCTGAAGATCTGAGACTGGACTAGGCAGATTCAACCTGTAACCCACAAATCCACAGCCTCAGAAGTGCTGTTCGTCCCAGCATTACTCCTGGTCCCAGTGTGCACAGAGACCCAAGACTGGAAGTGAGAGGAAGCAGTGAGTGGAAAGAAACTTCGAGGACTCCAGTAGGAGCACTAAGAGCCCTGTCAGCTGGCACGCTTTCCTGTGAGCATCGCCCTTCAGTCCTAACTCTACTCATAGAGGAAAAAAACCCCGAGAACTAGGGCTGATCCCTTTGAAAACTTCTCTTTCAGGGAGGGATGCAAGGGAATTTAAAATCTAGCTTGGTCTTTTTTTCCTTGAAAGAAGGAAAGAGATGTATGTGCCTGTTGTTTGTAGGAAACTAGTAAAAGTATAAGCCAACACCCCTTTAAATTTTTTGAATTACATTTATTCCATGTGTGTATGTGTGTGTCTGTGTGTGTGTGTGTGTATGGCACGCACACCATGGCCCACGTGTAAAGGGGATAGGATAGCTTGAGAGAGTTAGTTCTCTCCTCCTACCATGTAGACTCCTGGGATGAAACTAGGCTTGGCACCTAGTGCTCCTATGAGCTAAGCCATATCACTGGCCATCTGGCCCCCTTTATGTAAAGGGCCATATAGTGAATATTGTCAGCTCAGGAGCCCAACAACACATGTCCAGTAATAGCAAGTACCTCAGCCAGTTTGAAACTCCCTGCCTACAACACGGTAATGAGTGGGCGTGGCTGTGCTGCAACAAAACTATTCACACCAGTGAGTGGGTCTGTCACATCACCAGATCTCACCCTGGCTATGGACTGACCCAATCTGATGCTTATCCACGGGCTTGAGCACAATCTAAAACCTTTCCAGGACAGAATAAATCTCTCACACAGGGAAAGAAGCATTCAAGGCAACAATCCAAGAAGACCACTAGGAGAGCAACCAGGAAAGAAGCCACCAACTGGGGAGCTTTGCTTTTCTTGCTCTGGGACGTTTTTCTCCCAGGTAGATGGGAAAGTCCGAAGGAGCTGATGAGGGTCCTAGGACAGCTGAAGAGGAAGCTCCATGTATTAAAAACACAAGAAATCATTTTTTAAAAATGGTGGTTAAAGGATAAGGTAGAGTCATTGGCTCAATTGTGGACCTATTGGTCCAATAGAGTCTTTGAACAATGACATATGTAGGAATTCTTAAGCTTGGAAAAAAACCTACTATTAATAGTTTCAAGCAGCTTGGCATGGTGGCATGTGTGTTGATGGGTACTTGCAAACCCAGAATTTGGGAGATATAGGCAGGAAAACCAGGAGTTCGAGACCAGCCTATGTCACTTGAGATCTAATCTAAAACCACCCATTCCTCTCTTTCTCTCTCTCTCAAAACTATTAACAATAAAATAATTAACTCTTTACCCACCTCTCCTATACAAAGAGTAGGGCCAGGATTTTGTTTACATTGTTGGGTTAAAGATAAAACTTCACTAACTTCAATATCAATTTTTTGAAAGGATTTAGAATATCATTAGGAGGGGCTGAAGCTTTAGGATCAATCTGTTAAAAAGAAACCTGAGAAGGGAGCTCTTCTTGTATGTTGGTAAAATTCTAGAAATGTAACAACACTCACATATAAAGTGAGACCACAAAATCAGAATAGTAAATCAAGAACTAAATCATGTGACTTTTGAAACTAAAGTAATAATTTTAACACGTATCTGATGAAGTGGGGGAATAAAGTCTTTATTACCAATTGCTTCTAAGTTTGCCTTTAAACGAACTTTTCGGGTTGAGAATTTACATAAATGATGCAGTGCTTACCTAGGCCTGTGTCAACCCTTGGGTTAGATCCCCAGCACGGGAACAAACACACAAAGAACACAAAACAATGAACTCAGATTCACTAACCTATATGCAAGTCTAGGTTACAAGTTTGGGATGTGGTTGATAAAAGCACATTCCTTGCTGCATAAAATGAGTGCTTTCTACTGGGATGCACATTACTTGATTTTGCCTAATACCTTTTCAGTATCACAAACGAAATACATGCTATTACAGTAAATTAGAGCAGCATTTGATAAGAATGAGCTTCCTTCCATAATCCCACCTCCCAGAGATTAGATTTTAGGATGTGTGCCATTTGTGGATGCTCAGCTCTTGGGAGGTAGAGGCAGGAAGAGTAGACATGAGAGATCATCCTCCACTATATATGGAGTCTGGAGTCAATCCAAGCTACCTTAGACCTTGTCTCAAAAAAATGTAATTTACTATCATCACCTGTATCTTAAAATGTTATCAATTAAATAATTAAAACCATTTTTAAAGACACAAAGATGTCAAATGAAGCCTAAATTGTTCATTTGACGTCTTGTCCTTATTCCTCAAATGGAAAAAACTAATACTATTTCCTATGAATCTTCGAGTATAACATACATGTACATGTACACCCCTCTTACTTGTCCATTACATGCATATTGCCCCTTATCTGACAAACTTTTATGAATCATGCTTATTTAGCGATCATTTTCGAAATCAGTAACAGGTTCAGCAAGTTCTTTGTAACTACAGTGTCATCCGGGTTCTCTGCTCACTGTAGCTGTATTATATTGACTGTAGTTATGTTGAGTATAACCCATAATCAATAAACTCCATAGGATGCTTTTTTCCTCTGACAGCTCTAGCCTCTGACGTACTCCCAGCTCACCTACTCGCTTACCTGTGAGAAGCAGAATGACACCTAAAATGATGGCTTGAAGACGCACCATGGTGTTGACCAATAGGAATACATGAAGACACTCTGGTTGGATGCGGCACTCGGCACATGGTATGTGGTCAGGTCTTAATTCTCAGAGGGCATCTTCCCATTTCTTGATGATGTGAAGCATGTGACCTGCTCTGATGGGACTGCGAGAAAATCATTTTCAAATCCTTCTCCAGGGCTCTGTTAGCCCCTAGTGGTGTAGGGCTCTGAGCCTTCCCAAGTACATGAAAACCTGTCCTCCATAAGACTCTTCTTTACCAGTCCCTCCCCACGTATAGCCATCACTGTCATCCTTGGTCTTAGCACAAATAAGGCAGCACAGAGAGAAAGGCAGAGATAAGAGAATGGAGCCTTCTAATGACAAGATGCACTTGCCCTCTGGTGGACAAGGCTGGTACTGCTCAGTAGCGGTTGGTCCCTAAGACAGAATCAATTTCATCATTAGCAAGATGGACTGAGCAAGAAGGTGAAGCACTGTGACTAAGCATTCATGCTGTCACACACAGCGACTGAGACCACATCTTCCTGAGAGATATCTAGACACACCTAGAAAAGCACTTGGTACGGATCCAAACCTTTCTGTCCACAAAGCTTGGCAGCCCTGAGAGTTGCCCTCTAAGCCTTGATCTACTCCTTTGTTAAATAGCACTAAGTACATTTGCTTAGTCTTTTGGGGATTCTGCTGTGAACTGGATTCTAGGCTATTTACACACAAGCACCTAATCCTTACAGAACCCCAGAGGCAGAATTTTGGAACCCCATTGGTGGGGCGAAGATAGTGTGTTCAGTTTCCAGCTTCAAGCTTTCAATTTCTTAATGCAAAGTATAATTATTTGGGTTTCATAAATAGCCATGTATAACTGGATTGATGTTATTTAAATAATATGCCACTAAAAGATATTTCATTTAGTTTTATTAAAAACTTAAACATTTTTGACTTTTTGATTTTTTTTCTTTAATGCTTATTGCTATATGTAAATACACATATAGATATGTAACTACAAATTGCTCTGTTGGAAACATGGCACAGTTATGAAGAGTAACAACTGTACTTCTAGATGACCCACATTTGATTCCAAGTATCCACACGGTGGCTCACAGCCATCTGTTACTCCAGGTCAGGGGAACCTATGCCTTCTTCTGGTTTCCAAGGTCACCAGGCACATATATGGTACACACATACACATACAGGCAAAATACCCATACACACGAAACAAAATGATTTAAAAAATAAATGCAACGTGCTGAGTCTGTTTAGCTTTGTTCATAGGTATATGTTTGTACGGCTGACCATTTCATATTGGGTTACTAATTAGGGAAATAATCCAGAGAGAAAACTCATTGTCTTTCTCTCAGCAATTATCTGTTGCCTGGAACTCTTCATTTAAGGGTGCAATTTTCCAAGATTTCTCACATCCATGTTAGTATGTCACCTGTGGTCCTTGTTGACCTACATTGTCATATGTGACCACTGTTCAAGTCCTGTTTAGCCACCATGCATTTCATGGATACAGCTTTCCTGTCCTATGTGGAAGATGCAGTACTAGTTGTAATGGTTGTTCTGTCTCTTTAAGAGACAAGCCACGCCCACTCCCTCCCCCTTCCGCTGAGGCAGGCTGATCTTCATCTTCAGGCCTGAGCTCGCTCTCTTTTCTGTCTTCCTCTCGGAGAGGCAGCTTCACTTCTGCCTCTATCCCCAATTCACCGCTTCCCCCTTCTCTGTCTCTTTCTCCTCTCTCTCTCTCTCTCTCTCCCTCCTCCTTCTCCCTTCCCCCTCCATATCCCCCCTGAATAAATATTCAACCTCACTCTG